>JAEIFX010001206.1:0-35594 GCA_018904325.1 Drosophila murphyi
GCTTTAGAGTGCTTGCGGCATTTCTGCGGTCGGCATAGCTGAACCTTTTGCCGCAGCGCTGGTAGTTGGCAAATCGCCCTTTGCACCCGCTCCGCTCCGGCTGGCAGGTTGGCTGGCAGGTTGGCTGCACAAGTGCTTTGCCTTTCTGCCACGGAGTTGGACGGGTCGGGGCCACTGGCTTGACAAACAGGCTTTTCCGCCACTTTTGTCATGTTGCCGCTTTGGCCAGGCTTACGAGCCACTGCCTCCGCGTGTCTGGAATTGCTCCCTGCCGGTTTTGAGAGAGTACCGGACTCTTTTTGGGATTTTTTATGTATGGAACGCATTCTGATTCCCACCAGCTGCGGAGAAAGAAAGGTCCGCCTGCACAGAGATCCGCGATGTGCAGGTAAGGCTGATTTAATATCGGAGGTCGCCAGGTATCCGATATGCTCAGTAGAAGACTGGGTTATTTAAGAGCCACCAGCCTGGCTGACTATCGGCACGGGTCGCATAACACCTTAGTCCAACCCTTTACCTCGAACCATGACTCGGTCCTTTCCCAGCGACAAGACTATGGATACAGTTCATGTCTAAGGTTCGGGACACGAGTCTTAGCTAGCATCGGTACCTTGCAGGACCACTGTTGAGGAATTTTTGCTAACCTACTGCTCAGGTCTTACTTGGCCGTTCTTTTATGGTAGAAGTTAGGGGCCAGCTATCAAACATCCACCGCATTACAGCGGGTGTACGGCAGGGTAGTCTCCTTGGACCTGCCTTGTACACATTGTACACCGCGGACTCGCCGATCTCAGTAGCCAGAAATACGCTGCTTGCCTCATACGGGAATGACACTGTGTTCGTTGCTAAATCCACCATTGCTTGGAGAGCAGCTGCGGTTACGCAGCGGTTATTGGATGGCTTTAGTGCTTGCGCCAACCGGTGGAACATCTGCGTCATTGGGAGCAAGTCTCAGCACTGCACGTTTGCGCTTAGGAATGGTAACTGTCCAACTGTTCGACACAACAACATGGTCATACCTCATACCTGGATAGGAAACTTCCCTTGCGCAAACACATTCAGATCACGGCAGCAGTGTGTAGATCCAAAAAACGAAATTCGACTGGTTGCTGCGGTCATCTAGCAAACTCAGCTTGAGCAACAAACTGCTGGTGTACAGGAGTATCATCGTACCTACATGGACATATGGGATTCCATTTTGGGGCACAGCTGCAAAATCTTAGATAAACCAAATTCAAGTCTTGCAGAACAAGGTGCTCAGAGACATCTCTGGTGCTCCACCATATGTAAGTAACGCATGACGCTGCACAACGACTTTGAACATAACTGTCTTTTTTATGGAACATAGCTGTCAATAGACTGCTGTCATCATCAGAAATCACAAAATCCATCCTCTGGTCCCACCCATACTAAATAACAAAACCTAAACACCCAGATAAGAATCGCTTTAGAAAATCCGTTTAACTCAAATGAGGTACGTCCCTAAAAATTGTCCGATGGCAATACACATCCATTATTAGACCTATCTTGTTATATGGGGTCTTGGTATTGTGGCCTTTGCCTAAAAAGGCAAACCACTGAAAAATAACTTAATAAAGTACTGCAAATGGCCGAACTCTGCATGTCAGGGGTTCTACGGAGTGACACACAAGATGCCATTCTGGACATTCCATTCCGAGTAAGACAAGGCAGAGAAAACGCGACACTCATAGCCATAAGACTGAGGGAATACTCAGGAACAAACATCCCTTCGAAAACAGACGACTGTGTGCCAGTCGTTCAACCTCACACCCCTTCCATACGTAATTCCCCCGGGAGGAGTGAACTCAAAGCATTCACGAACCACCGCCAGCCGTAACCTTTTACACAGATGGCTCAAAGCTAGATAACCGCGTAGCCACTTAATCTAGAGCTATTCTTCAGTCTTCTGAAACACTGTAGAGTTTTCCTGACACAAGTATAGCCATAAAAGAAGCATTTAACTCCCTAAAGATACAAAATATTAGCTCAGGCAATGGTAATATATATATTGACAGCCAAGCGGCTATAAAATCCATTAGTGCGAGATCGGCGAACTCGATATCGGTAAGAACCTGTCGCAAATCTCTATATGAGATGGCCCAGCAGACTGGTCACCAGAATATATGTCTCTGGCAACCTGAATGCTGAAAATAAAAGAAGTTCACATACGCATGTCTAACGACACATGGATACTCGTACTGCTGCGGTCCAAGAAAGCCACGACATCTTTACATGATAGCCCTAGGTAATCCATGAAGTTCGTTCAAAGCTACACCTACTCGGCAATCACAATAGGCTCACCCTACTATGGGTTCCGGGTTACAGGGACATAGCGCGAAACGAGGCGGCTGATAAACAAGCAAGATTTGGGGCAGAAAAGCCCCAAACAGTACCAGAACCATATTGTGGTATAGGGAGACACACTATACGACTGGAACTTAGAAACGAGGAGAAACAGATACGGCAACAGAGCTGGTCAAAGGCAGTAGGACTCCGACAAGCCAGATGTATCCTAGGTGGTTATAATCTTAGACGATTCAAATAAGTTAACCATGGGAAAAAACATCCTTAGAATACTTACCGGTCTATTCACAGGACACTGTAGACTAAAAAGTCAAATAATTAAACTAGATATATATAGTAGCGATCTTTGCAGGTTTTGTGAAAGAGGGGAGAAATCCTCGATGAACATCCTGGCAGAATGTGTCGCCTTAACTAATTTCGAATTTTAGAGACATAGAAGACCTCAACCCAACAAAGATCCTCACATTCGTGCGGGAGCTGGCGCTGTTGGAAGAGTTATAGGCTCAGAAGGGGCACAATAGATCAAATAGATCGCGGTGCAATTTCCCCCTAATAATAATAATAGTAAGTGTTAATGTCACATCCATATTACGTTAAATGCAGTGTGAGCTACAGCAGCCAGCGTTAGCAGCGCTCTCATTGTACAATGGTGGCTTCAAACCTTAATTTTCGTAATCGATCGTTAGTTACTGTTGTTGTGAAAAGGTTTAGCAATTGGCTTCAAACCTTTAATAAACAACTGTTGATAGAAAAGACTAAGCGTTTGGCTTCTAGTCAAAGTATGTTTGAATAAACTTTGCAACGCTGAAATAACCTTGTGTTATTATTGGAAAATAAAGCTATCAAAAAGCTGACACCGGAAACATTAGTGACCCCAACGTGATTAAAACATGAAGTGTGTTTAATAAAGAACAACCCAAAAAATAAATCAATAGTGAACTAATTTTGAATACAACTGATATTGAATGATCAGCTTTTAATTTGGCAATTTACTACTTTAAATAACTCTGTTATCACTTATGTAAAAACTACATTACAATTTTAGTAAACATCGATAGTTGTCTCTATCGGAGAGTCAGAGTTGGAGATAAGAGCAAGAAAGACGCGTACCTTTGTGTCGGTCATAAATAAACTTGTTAATTTAAATGTTTTAAAAACCGCACTGATCTAAATTTTCATGTTTGCATAAAAAACGCTTTGTGCAACGAACATTTTGGCACCCAACGTCGGGCAGTGTTTAAACAAATTTAATAAACAAATGGACAATTTCGCATTTTGTTACGTTAACAAATTCCGCTTGCGTGTATACAGAAACAAAACAAATCCGCATTGGCTTCCAATTGCTTGCACTGCAATGCTTGGTGCAAAAATTAACAAATCAAACTTGTGAGAAATGTAAAAATCGTTAACTAAAACCATCACAAAGCTCGTCGCAGCAGCAATAACACACATGCACATAACTCAAAGTAACAGTTATTGCATTGTGTCTCTATAATCGTTTTGCTGACCGACAGCGCCGTTTTCGGTCGTCATCTACTTTGTTCGTCGTTAGTTTTCGGTCAATTTTCGATCGTCTTCTTTCAGACCGTCGCTGCTCTTTTTCATATTTCGATACTGCTAAAACGGCCAGTGCGCTGCTCGCAATCGTCGCTTCAGTGGCTGCTTTTAGTGGTTTATCTCAAATTCTTTCTTCGTTCATTTGTGTAAGAGATTCAACTGCGATATTTTTTCGTCGTATTCGTCTCTCCGATTATACATCTGTAAATATGTCGCATTCCTTGCAAGACTACCGACGCCAGCGTGCAAATATCAAAAGGAACCTTGGTCGATGGACAATCTGGAGATTCTTCTAAAAGGTCACCTGTGGATCTTCAATGTCGTTTAGGCATTTTGGAATCGTACTTTAAGCAATCGTTGGCTATTCAATCGGAAATAGAAACTCTGGATCCCAAATAATAATGGGCACGCTGAACTGGAAGACAATTATGTACACAGCAAGTTGGCAATTAAGAAATTGCTTGGTGAAGACTTAAATAGTACAGTCATTGATGACGCTACATAACACGTTGCTTGTCATCCTCAACCATCACGTCTGCCTTGTTTGGCCTTGCCCAAATTCGATGGCAATCATCTGGAATATAACAAACCTTGAGAAGTTTAACTATCTGCACAACTGCTTAAAGGGTGATCCACTGGAGTGCGTGAAGGCATTTCCAGTTACCGATTAAAACTACGCTAAGGCCTTAGAACAATGAAAGTCTCGCTTTGACAATTCAGCATTGATATTTACAGAGACAGTATCGCCTATTTTTCAGTTGACTTCAGTTCATCAAACGCTACTCAGCCACATTCGTTAACTGATTATGCATTGGAGCGTCATTGTCAATTCCTTTTTTTTGTCCTTTGTCCAAAAGCTCAACAATTAACTAAACGCATTCAAAAGAGATTTGTAATCCTGGCAAACGACATAACTCGTCTTTCGCATTTGCTATCGATGCTTGTGCGTAGTTCTCAAGCTCAACTCACAAATTGATGGCTTGCTAACAATTCAAAGCCTTGGATGCGCTTCAACGTTTTGATTAGTCACCGATTGCCATTCAACAAATCGCTGTCGCCATTGTCAGAGATCGCCTCACTCCTTGTTATATAACAAGCTACATTCAGCAACACAACCAAGCTCTTCGCCAGCCACCGAAGCAGTAGCACACAACCATTCGCAAATCAAAAACCGTTATCAACCACAGGTTGCTATAGCAATGGCTATGGTCCTGGTCAGAGATTCAACTGGCACCTGCAAATTAAGCCGTGATCTACTGGACTCGTGTTCGCAAGTGAATTTCGTCACCGATTCGTTCGCTCAGAAGCTTCGTCTAAAAAGAGAGAAGCAAATCAGCAGTATTGGCCATCAACTCTCTCACAACTACATCAATAAAATCTCGCTTATCGTCCTTTTAAGTTTCGTTAGATGTTTGCGTATCCTCGCATATAGCCTATCTGGCAGATAAGAAATTCGACACAGTCTCGACACCATCGACATGCTTTTAGGAACAGAATCATTCTTTGACATTCTGTCAGTGAGCCAAGTTAAACTTAGCTGCCGCCAAGTTAAACTTAGCTTCTCAGCTTGGAACGCCGTTTGGCACAATCTTCGGCACAGCACTTATGGTATTGTCAATTCATGGAGGAGTATGAACGTTTGGAACACATGTCGCTGGTAACAGAACTAAACTTATCGGAACATCACTATTACATATCCCACCATTGTGTTTTGAAGCCCAGCAGCGAATCCACAAAGCTTCGAGTGGTCTTCGACGCCTCGTGTCGGATATCCAATCAAACTTCGCTCAATGATCATTTGCTTGTCGGACCGACTCTCCAAGATGATTTATATTTGCTGTTGTTGCGTTTAAAATTACATCGTTATGCCATAACAGCTGATGAAACCAAGATGTACAGGCAAGTAAATTTTGATTGAAATGATCGCAAATACCAGTACATACTCTGGCGAGCTCTTCCAGATGAACCATTTCGCACTTATCAACCCAACACGGTTAAATATGGAACAGCCTCGGCGCCATACTTAGCCATACGCAGCCTGCATTATTTGGCAGAACTGTTTCGAACTGAGTATCCAATCGGTGCTGCAGTCGAATCAGCATTCTATGTAGATGACCTTTTATCTAGAGGTATCAAATCCTGCTGACATTGTTTCTCGAGGTGCACCATGTGCTGGAGAAACAAGCGAACATCAGTTCATACAATCGTTGTGTTCGCACTGTCGCTTACATGCTTCGCTTTGTTCAAATCACACGTATGAAATGTAAATTCGAAACAACTTTGTCACCCGAGGAACTACGAAAAGCATCTTATTGCAAAAATTGGAACATCCAACAATTATCATTCGTCGAAGACTTGCCAACTGCAAAAAGATCAACCACTTAGGAGCCATCTAAAGTTTCTCAATCCTTTTCTATATCGCTCCACAGGATTTTCACTTATCAGAGTTGGCGGCCGGCTAGACAACATTAACTTTGAAAACTTCGAAAAACATCCAATATTGTTGCCCAGTAAATCGCGCTTCGTCTGGATCTATTTGCGGCATCTACATCTTCGCAACTGCCATGCTGGACTTAGAGCTTTAGTGGCACTCATTCGATTGGAATAGTGGATCGTGCGCAACTGCATGGCGTGTGTTCGGTACAAGCCAAAATTCGAAAGGCAGCTTATGGGATCGCTGCCAGTGGAGCGCCTTCGACCGGAACACCCATTCCAACGCTGTGGTGTCGACTTCTGTGAGCCAATAAATACGTATGTTCGCATACGAGGAAAGGGTCCTACAAAATCTTACTTGGCCGTGTTCATTTGTTTGGTATCCAAGGCGGTGCACATCGAAGTGGTCTCTCAATTATCCACGAAGGCATTCTTGGCTGTTTCTCGGCGAGAGCTGCCCACAGACATCTACTGTGATAATGGAACTAACTTCGTGGATGCAGCAAGTGAGCTAAAGGCTTTGAAAAACTTTTTGTTTGATCAATCTAGTCGCAATATCAGAGTATAGTTTTCTTTTTTTTTTTTATGTAGCAATTGTATTTAAACATTAATCAACCTATTGCTATAACAACATATTGGCTATAAAACATTGATTTGTAAAGGTATGAATGAATAATAATTGTGAATTAAAATCTATAACATAAACATAGAACTGGTTTTAGCAGATAATAAATAACATTATGTATTACTTTGTATAACATTAATTTAAGGCGCTTCAACCTCCTGCGCGTTGTACGTGGTTGTTCAACTGGTCATTATACCGACTCGTATGTCGGTTAATTTGTTGTCTGACTGTCGGTAGACCGAAGTCGTTGTGAGAGATGTCTCTGAGCCCCTTGTTCTGCAAGACTTGAATTTGGTGTACCCACGATATTGCAGCTGTGCCCTAAAATGGAATCCCATATGTCCATTTGGGTATGATGATGCTCCTGTTCACCAGCAGTTTGTTGCTCAAGCTGAGTTGAGATGACCTCAACAACCAACACGCTGCTGCCGTGATCTGGATGTGTTTACGCCAGGTAAGTTTCCTGTGCAGATACATACCCAGGTAGCGAACATGGTTCCCCAGAGGTATGGCCGTTTTGTTGAGTCGAACAGTTGGACAGTTACCATTCCTGAGCGCAAACGTGCAGTGCTGAGACTTGAACAGAATCAACCGAACTTATCAGCGACACCAGCCACTGCTCATGTGCCGACGAACGAAACAAGTTCACAAAAGGTCAAAACGAAACAGAGGCACACTAAACGGCGATTATGTGGCAAACTTTTCTTGCACTTGTCTTATTATTTGATTTGTGCACCTGTGGCTGACTGCTCAATTTATTGTCGTTTATCACTTGAATCAACTAATTTTGTCTTGATTTGTGTTGTTGTTTATTAAACGTACTTTATGGTTTAATCACAACGATACACGAGCAAAAAAATCACATCGGGGTCACCAAATGTTTGCACTATCAGCTTTTTGATAGCTTTGTTATCCAAAAATAACACAAGGATATTTCACGTCGTAAACTTTATTGGATATGTTTAAACTAGAAGCCAGAGCTAAGTCTTTTTAACAACACTTTGTTTTTGTCAGAGTAGCAAAAAACGAATAATAAGCTGCACAAGCCGGCCCACTTTGTGTGCACTCGTCTGCTCGTATTTTTAATGTCAACAGTTGAATTACTTGTTACATATGTTTTTAATGTTAATTTCTTGCAGCTCTTTCATTTTCGAAATTTCTTCTTCAAATTTTTCTTTACCGCCATTTCGATTGCAAGACCGCCAACTACACCTTCTGCCAGTTTCGTATTTTCAGCCATTCTCACGTTTGCGCGTTGCGGTGTTGTAATTTTTTGTCGATCTGCTACAAACTGCACTAATTTCTCTTTGTCTGTTTTGTGTTTGTGATCTTGTGACACGGTATTGCTGTCTATGTTCCACTTTATCAGATACACTCCCACACACTCTTTTTCCGTTTGCACTACTTCTGCTTTTTGTAACGGTTAATATTTTTTCAGCGTTCCAAGTTATTATGAAATTAGTTATTATTTTTTTATAATACTGCTTTTCTTTTTTCATTTTGGGATAATATAATTATTATTTATAATATAAATTTGACTTTTAAACAGTGTTTTCCAACATAAGAATGAAGTGAAACATATCACTAATATCATCATCGGATTTTCGTATCTTAACACGACACTTTATGGTCTCAATCTTAGGATTATCAATTATTGCATCAGGCATCAAGAACACAAACTGCTCAAACCTTAGCTGGATACATTCTTTAAACGTTGAATCCATTCCTCTGTTCCTAATTCAATGAAATTACGTTTGTGCTGCTGCATCCGAACCATTGGTGTAAATCGTCTCGTTGTTGAAAAGCCACATTTCATTTTTAATTGTAGATTAACAAAATACTCGAAATCAAAAATTAATTCATGATCTTGAATATTCTACATTTTCTTAGCTGAAGTGTGTCCATTTCGATTGAAAATTAGTCTCAAACTAACTTGACAATTGAATTGTGAACGCTATTTAAGGTGAAGAGTCTTTATCATGCTTTTCAGTACATTATACACATTAGACGAAAAATAATTAAGAAGCTCGTGTGTTCTTCTTAACTTTCAATATATATTTGGAAGCGATAGACAAATTTTTGTAAAAGAATTAGCGTTCTTGCAATTAGGATCAGTAAAACCGAATTTCTTTCACTTCAAGTCTCCGTATGACATAAAAGAGCTTCAGTTATTGTACGAGTTGAAACTAAGAAACTGTTTTTAAGTAAATATTTAATTACAAAAATAGTTGCTTTAGAATGATTGATTTCACAAAGTGTAGATTGCATAAGAAAATAACAAACCAATGTGCTCTAAACAATTTATTTGAACTCTTTATAATCTTAGTATGTGCGCTATCAGCTTTTTGATAGCTTTATTTTCAACTAATAACACGAAGTATTTCAACGTTATAAACTTTATTGAATGTATTTAGACTAGAAGCCCAATGCTTAGTCTTTTCCAAAACGAAATTTTTTATTGTCTATTACAAGTTTGATTATTAAAGGTTTGAATCCACTTGCTAAACCTTTAGATTAGAAGCCAAATGCTTCGTATTTTCAATAACGACAATAATTATAAATGATCGATCAGCTAGAGTTCTGTGAAACGAATAAATAGCTGCAGCATCCGGCCGATCAGCGAACGCACTTTATCGAGAGAGATAGAGCGAGCGCTGCACAAAGAGAGCGCTGCACAATGAGAGCGCTGCACAAAGAGAGCGCTGCTAACGCTGGCGGCTGCTGCTCAAACTGCACTTAACAGAATGTGTCCAAGTACTTAAGATTAACAACATTTATATTAGGCCATGCAGATTCAAATCAATTATGGTTCTTTGCTGCTGCTACCAACATACTCCCCCCGTTGAAAGACTCCCTTTCAACAAACTCCTTAACAGGCAGCAGGTACATCATGTTGACAACTTCTTGCTAGCCCGACTTTTGTAATCTTTAAATGAGCCGGTTGCGCACCTCTGTAAATCGTGGCCAACTCATAGGAAGCGGACTCTCGTTCTTGTCGAGGACTAAGTCATCCACCTGAAGAGATCGAATCGGAGATCTCCATCTAGCACGATGTTGCAAGAGTGCAAGACACTCCTCTCGCCAACGAAACCCAAAGAAATTATGTAAGTGAATGACTGGCTGCAAATCATCAAAAGGGTTGCAGTCCATCGAGACCACAAAATTTTCTCCAATTGGAACTAACAGTGAAAAATTAAATGTGTCCGCAGTTTGGCAAGCAAGTGCTCGCCACTCATAAAAAACGAGCACCGACTGGTCAACACAGCGGTAATGGTGTTGCCTTGCGCTGTTTACATGGTGGCACTGCGTGTGTACTTCCTCATTGATCGAGGATTGCTCTTCTTGGCCTATCGTTGTTGTTGGACAACTACTGTTCCAGTTGCAGTTGCAGCTACTTCTGCAATACCTGCTCCGTGTCAGCAGTTGTGGCTTCTGCGGCTTCCGTCAGCTGATGACCCTGCTTGCTGTGCCCCTCTCTAGAGATTTCTCCGCTACTGTTCAAATCAACGCTCCATATGCCATCCGTTGTCGCCTCATTCGAGGCGGTATTTGCCAGTTGTTTGCAGGCCTCCGCTTCGGCTGCTTCGGCCTCGACCAACTTGGCGAGACGTTCTCGTTCCCATCTGGGCGCATGTCTCCAAACTGCCATCGATCTGGTGCAGCACCTTGTAGTACTCGAGATTCTTGGCCGAACGCATCGCGGAGTCGGCATCTACCTGATGATGGTCGACCACACGACGCTCTCGCTCTCTGTCCACGGTGATGCTGTGCATCTGACGTATCTTGCCAGAAGATATACGAGTAAAAGTCTTCACGGAATGTTGCTCGCACTTCAAATCCTCCTTATTGCCTGATGCGGTGACCTCGCTGCAGCTGTCAACCTTCTAAAATCGTCGAACAATCTCATCCAGTCGATCATCAAAAATGGGGAAGTCATTCACCACGGAATGTGAGACCAACAATTAAGTTTGGCTCCAACGTTGATCACCACCTATGACTACCCAGCCAAGACGAGTCTTTTGTGACAATGGTAGTCCAGGCACGAGCTTGATCTGACCAACGCACAGCAAGTCGTAGAACATGCTAGCTCCAAACAGCGAATCCACACGCTGAGGTTTGTAAAATGCGGGGTCAGCCAGTCGTATGTCGGCTGGAATGTTTCAATTTCATATGATGCCGGGCTGACTCTCCGTAATAGTGGGTGAGACCAAAGCTGTAAGTGAATCGGCATAGTTCGATACTTGAGACTTGAAGCAAATTTCCACCGTATGACCTTCAGTACGAACACTAGTATCACCGAGACCGGACACTATAGTTGTAGTGCGAGATTTTTTTAATTGTAACTGTTCCGCCAAACGAGAGGTGACCAGGTGCAGTTGAGAGCCCGAATCCAAAGTTGAGAGCCCGAAACCAAATTTCCAAATCTGGTGCATGCATGAATAGTATGGCCGACACAGTTACAAAATGGGCACGGAGAATTGTTTGATTGGGATGACAAAAAGGTTCGCCTACTGGGGTTAGGATTTTTATTGTTTTTTCCCACCTGAGAATGAAAGGAATGATGTCCCATTGCATGCTCCAGGTTCTCTAACTTCTGGCATCGCTTCTCCAAGAATGTGTAGAATTATTGTGATGAGGTATTGGTCCATCGGTGTAGACTCCTAACAATAACTTATAACAATAAGTGGTGATGTCCAGTTTTTGGAGCAGCATGTGTATAACCATATAGCCAGATATTTCCTGGGAGTTTCCCAATGACTCAAGCGCGCACATATGGCAGTTGACCTTGTCCAAAACTCTCGAAGTTTCCCTGCTTAGGTCGAATCTACCTTCTTGAGCCCAATAATCTCCTTGATGTGCGATTGGGAAACTAATCGCTTGTTGTTAAAGAGTTCGATTAAAAAATTCAAAGCCGTACGATAATTTGCACTTTATATTTCTAGCAGACGTACTGGTTCTAAAGTTACGCCCGATAAGCACGATCGCAAGTGCTGAAGCTTTCCGATGTCACTAAGCTGAGTCTGTGTTAATAGCTAGAGTTAAACATAGATATGAAATTAGCGTATTCCGTGTAACCACCAAAAAAAAAGTAGACAGCTTGAGCTCAGGTAAGCGCGGTCAATGCTAATGATATATAATATATATAGGAGCTGACCGCTCAGCTGCCGACTCAACATACCGAAATGTTGACAATAAAGGACGCGATTCGAACCGTTCAAGCTGCCTTTTTAAACGACATACCACTTCTACAAAACAGCCTCAGAAAGCTTATGCTTAAATCACTGCCTATTTCGTCGTAGTCAAGACGTTTTAGACTGTCATGAGGCTTCCGTTTGGTTTGAAAGTTCTAAGTTTAACTTAATTTGAACCGAATCAACCGAACTTATCGTCGACACCGGCCACAACACGTCTAGCCTCTGTAGCGCGGCATAAATTGATTCCGCCTTGCGCTTATAATCAGAAATTTGTGCAGGCACACTATCATTGGACACGACTGTTGTTGTGTTCATGTTTAAGCTAAACGCGCGCACGAGATTGCAGCCAAATGCACAAAACTACCGAAAACAACAACTGCACCGAGAAATCGCCGACGCGCAGCTGCTTATGTTCACGAAAAAAGGTTCACGAAAGTTCTAGCGAAGCAGAGACACACACTAAACGACGATTGAGTAGCGGATTTCTATTGCACTTGTCGTTGTGTCTCTTTTATGCACCTTTGGTTGTTCAAATTAGAATTTTATTTTTCAAATTAGTTAGTTAGTTATTGCTTATTAGTTATTGCTTATTAAACGCACTTTATGGTTTAATTACAACGATACGCGAGTAACAAAGAATCACGCTATCAGGTTTTTCATAGGTTTATTTTCAAATAATAACACGAAGAGTTTCAACGTTATAAACTTATATATAACTTATTTAGACTAGAAGCCCAATGCTTAGTCTTTTCCACAACGAGATTGTTTATTGTCTATTAAAAGTTTGATTTGTAAAACCTTTAGACTAAAAGCCAACAACGAGGATAATTATAAATGATCGATCAGCTAGAGTTCTGCGAAACGAATAAATAGCTGCAGCAGCCGGCCGATCAGCGAACGCACTTTATCAGAGAGAGATAGAGCGAGCGCTGCACAAAGAGAGCGCTGCACAATGAGAGCGCTGCACAAAGAGAGCGCTGCTAACGCTGGCGGCTGCAGCTCAAACTGCACTTAACATAATGTGCCTATGTATTTAAGATTAACAACATTTATATTAGGCCACGCAGGGCTCCAAATTCATATTAGAGATTCAAATCAATTATGGTTCTTTGCTGCTGCTGCCAACACTTAGAAAGCTCTAATTTGGAAATAAATGGAAATTATGTACCTAAATATTAAAGAAGTAAAAAATGCATATAATAATAAATATAGAGTTTTTCTTTATTCAATTTATTCAAGGGTCTATATCACACTTAAATTACTGATTATAATCAAATCTAATTCAACTCGTGAAAACATTTAATTTGATCGCATATAATAGTGGACATGCAAAGTCTTCAATTTTGATTACATACGTCTTTAGAAACATTTCAATAAACTTTTGTTTGTATTTCCCATCGTAATTACTTTCATAACCTTGACAGCACACGAAGATAGTTTCTGATTTCCAAAAAGCTATAATTTCCATCATTCTAACAGACATTGTGCTGATTTCTAGTTAACCATATTACCGTTATAGGGGCCTCCTTCGTTAATCTAAGAAAATCGTATGGTGGTCTTATACGGTAATGAATGTCGTGATAATAACCATTCTTAAAAACAAGAGCAATTTCTTTTAATATGAAATCGTTGAAATTTCCGAAAAATCCTTGAAAGTCGACAACTAGTTTATTCTCAATTAAGTTGATTTTAACAATGTGCTGAACTAATCCTAATCCGATGGAAACTCTGATATAAAACGGTCCTGTTTTAACAATAATCGGTGCTTCTTCCTTAAATTCCTTAGTTGTTAACAATGGTTCTGACTGCTTCATATAGTAAGTTGCTTGGACATTTGCATACATATACAAAGTTTCAAATCGTTCACGATTAAAATTTATATTCATATCATCATAGGGATTTATTTCAGAGTTGAAGTACACTTTCAAGTATTGCAATTGATTTTGAATCAATGTATAATCCAGTATATATGCTATTATAGTGAAAAGAGGACGTTCTCTTTGGCTGCACGTTTTACATTCCACACACGATTAGTACCTTCTTCTAGTGTTGGATTGAAATAACAATCCCAACAGCGGAATGCGAGTGGTAATGATTCTCAATTTTTGTAATATTTAACATTAGTAATTTATTCTCATCACTGAGAGTAACATGTGGTACTTTCCTTGTAATATTAGATATATTTAATTTATACTCATGTTCATGTTTACAATTTAATAAGACTTTGTTATAGTCTTCACAAAATCAAAGCAAGCATTTTGGAGGAATAGTGTGAGGAGCCATGTCACCATGCACTGGTGAGCATGCATGTATAGGTATATTTGTGATCAAAACATATATATGTATGCATGTTCACGAACGGGCATACAAAATGTCCGTGAGCAGGTTATATGCGCCCTCACAACAACCGGCATTCAGACCGAAATCCGGCCCTGATGCAGTTGCGGCGAATTCGCTCTCTTTCGCCCTCTACCTTTCTAACGCAGGTGTTCAGCCATTTGAACGTGTCTGACACATATGTCCATCAGGACATGTGCCGTTAGTGTGTGAGGAGTATTGCGGGAGCAATACTGTTGTCCATACTCACACTGACGGTAGACAATGGCTGGCGCCAGCAAAAGGGCAGTGGAAAAGTACCAGGAAATCACGCCACCAGAAGATCACGCCACCGGGGTACAGTCCCGGCAAAAGGTGGCCAGCCGAGGCCTATAAAAGGAGCGCCGCCGCACAAGGCAAAGGAGATTTGGAATTAGATACGCGGCTGCGAAAGTGAACACGCTGTGAGAATAAACACGCGAGGGAGTGTAAATTAAACAAGAGAGGCTAAAAGCGAGTGAAAGCCAGAGACACTAGTGAAAGTGTAAGGACATCGATGTCCTGTTAACAGTTGTGAAGTGTATATCCTTGCCACGCTTGAATTGTGGCAACAGGCGATATTCGCAAGAAACCAGACGAAGCAAACGAGGCTTGGTCTGTGCTGAGCCAGAGAGTGACACGCGAATCCTGACTCACAAGAGTACTATTGGCGATCCTTGAGGAACAAGGAAACCACTAGTCCGGGTGAGCATCAGGAGTGCTGTACGAAATCTCTGGCGGGCAGACTGAGACCCGGGCTTGCGTAGCTGGCGGGCGGAGTGCCTGGGGCAGATTTTAGCGCACAGGAGCTCGCTTCCAACTGCCAGAGGACACCGATGTGTGGCGAGACGACACGGACGGGCAGATTGTAAATAAATAAACCCAACAATGTAATATATAGAAATAAGTCAATAAAGAAAGTTTTAATATATATGCACCGACTGTGTTGTTGATTGTTGTAAACGCAATATAAATTTGTTGCTCGAACCCACAGCTCGACTGAGTTTTAGCCTAGCTAAAATCCAACCTAGCAAATAGGTTCGTTACAACTGGCGCCCAACCTTGGTGGTTGCAACAAATTAAAGCACATAATATATATTAAAACAAAATAAAATAAAAATGGTTCGCGCGTGGGTGTACAATTTAAAAAAAGATGAAGTGCTAAAATATGGAGCAGAATTCGAAGTGGAGTTATCCGGAACTTTGGATGCTATGCGCAGACAATTTGGAGAGTGGGTGAGTACTCACGAAAGCAGATTGCCATATAGCAAAAGATTGGAAGAACTGGCGGCGATTCATGGCAGACAATCGCCGGCCAGAGAACAGAAAATGTTGCGGATGCAAGAGAGTCGACGAATATAAATTTCGCCCAGCTGAGCATCCCAGTAACAAGCGCAGCAGCGCGGACTCGAGACGCCAATCATACTCTTTGGGGGGTAGCGTCCACACCACAGCCACAAAGAAGAGTGCCCATAAATGAACAAACGGCACCGACTAAGTCCCAGGAATACCCCAGAGTGGCGAAACAAGTCCGCGAATGGAATTTTCGTTTCGACGGCACCACTAAGCCTCTGGAATTCCTGGAACAAGTCGAATGGTCAGCAGACACATATGGATTGAACCTGAATTTAATTCCCAGGGCCATGCCCGAATTACTTCACCACGACGCCGCATGGAACCGCCACAAACACGTCAAGAAGCTCCACAATTCAGCCACAGAGAATCCGCGCAGAGATATAATCGACCACGATTTATGGCAATGACGGACACCCAGAACACACGCAATCAGGCGTACCAGGAGCGGACAGAATTCGACACGAGACCCAGACCTGCCCCGAGGACGAGACGAGACAACATACAAACACATATAAGCAACCCAGCGAGGGCATGCAGATTTTGCGGCCAGGAGGGACACTTCGCTATAGAGTGTACGAATCCTATGCTGGAATATTGCTGGCTATGTGGACGTATCGGAGTTCGTACGTCAGTATGTTGTCCGTCGGGAAACGGACACCGGCGTCCGCCACCGAGGGGCGAGCGGGAGCCGAACAGATCAGCCCCAAGACGCTTATCGGAAGCCTGCAGGACGAGGGAGCGCAGCTGACAGCGGTCGTAGAGATCGGCAATTGTCGGTATAAGGCTACGATTGACACAGGGGCCACAAGTAGCTTCGTTAGCGAGAAGCTAGCTCATGGACTGATCAACGTAGGCCGACGAAGCGGAACCGCACGTCGAGTCCGGATGGCAGATGGCCGAAACAGCGGAGTCCGAGAACAAGTCGAGGTGAACATCAGACTAGGGCTGAGGAACATGGATATTGCCCTACTGATACTCCCAGGAGTCATCGACGACTTAGTCCTCGGATGGGACTTTTTGTCTGGCATGGATACAGTTTTGGAGTGCGCAGGGTTGCTAATAAGCATTCCAAAATGCGAGACAAGCCATCAAGAAGAGAGGTTGTTGGTAGCCAAAACAGTCGAAACACCAATACATCCGGATGCAGAGATTGATAAATTTTTGCGAGGAGAATTGGCGGCATTTGGGGATATAAAAGGAACATCGCCTATAACTGAGCACCGGATTGTCATGAGCGACGATCGGCCAATTAAACGTACAAAGCGGTCCTTCCCAAAAAACCCCAAGATGCAAGCCGAAATAAACAAACAGGTGGACGACTTGTTGGCCAAAGGGTGCATCGAGCCCTCAAGAAGCCCACACAGCGCACCAATCGTATGGTGAAAAAGAAAACGGGAAAATGACGTCTCTGTGTGGACTTTCGGCAACTAAACGGCAAATCTATAAAAGATGCATATCCGTTGCCGCGAGTCCACCACATTCTGGACCACCTGAGAGAGGCAAAATTCATAACGAGCTTGGACGTGAAAGATGGATACTGGCAGATCGCGATGGAGAAGGAGTGTCGAGCGATGACGGCATTCACAGTTCCAGGGAAAGGACTGTTCCAATGGAAAGTAATGCCAATACGTGCCTCAGAGTCTCGACTATGGACGACGCGATGGACCAGGCAAACAAGTGCTGTAACTGGATCCAAAAGATGCGGTCTGACATAGCAAAAAATCCGAGGAAGTTCCCAGACTATAGTGAAGAATCCGGCAATCTCTATAGATACATCCCGCATAGAGCTGGAATCGAGGATGTGGTAGCCTGGAAACTATGTGTGCCCACCGGCAAGAGAAGGCAAGTGCTAAGAGAAAATCACAGCACCGCCACAGCAGGTCATACGGGTAGCAGAAAAACAATAGCCCGAATAGCAGCACGCTACTATTGGCCAGGCTTATACAGAGACGTACGTGCATATGTCCAACAATGCGAAATATGTCAGCAGTATAAGCCAAGCCAAATGGCCGCGGCAGGACAAATGCTGACCAAAATACCGGAGGAACCGTGGACCATAGTTTGTGTTGACTTCGTGGGACCACTACCGAGATCGACCCACGGAAACACGATGCTGTTGGTCTTTATAGACCGTACCACTCCGAAGCGCCACTACAGCAACGCTACAAAAGGCCTTCAGGGAAAGGATTCTTGCACGGTTTGGAGTACCCAAAGTGTTAATAACCGACAATGGAACACAATTTACAAGTCGGGCATTTAAAAAATTCCTCGAGGAGATGGGGGTCAAACATCAATTCACAGCGCCCTACACCCCACAAAAACCCAACTGAACGCGCGAATCGCACGGTGAAAACAATGATCGCACAATTCACCAAGGACAACCAAACACGTTGGGATGAAGCTCTGCCAGAGCTGACACTGGCAGTCAACACCAGCGTCTCAAGCTCCACCGGGTACAGCGCGGCGTTCGTAACCCAAGGCCGAGAGCCTAGGCTTCCAAAGGCGCTGTTCGACGAGACGACAGTCGGAACAGGCCAAGCAGCTCAAACACCGTCCGACAACGCGAATAAACTTAAGGAGGTATTCGAAATTGTTCGGCGGAGTTTAGAAAAGGCAGCACAGGACCAAGCAAGGTACTACAACCTGCGTCGTAGACGATGGAAACCCAATATCGGAGACAGAGTGTGGGTGAAATTACACCACCTGTCGAATGCAGCAGAAGGATTCGCGGCGAAGCTAGCACCGAGATACGGGGGCCCTTACCAGATTGTGGATTTCACCTCACCAGTAATATGCAAGATAAAAGGCATAACGGACAAGCGGATAAGGACAGCACACGTGAGCGACCTGAAGCCGCACAGCGACCGGAAGGCGACGGGTGAGCCTGAAACTCTCCAACACTAAAACCTGCCAAAATACCATACGATATTCCATAAATCACATTATTTTTTTCCAATATAAAAAGAGGGGGGAAAATAAATCTGACGTTATACATATATAACACATTTATAATAAATATAAACCCAAAGAAAGGGTATCAAAATAAATGAATATAAGCCCAAAAGAAAGGGTATAAAAATAATCCAATATAAACCCAAAAGGAAAGGGTATAAAGATAATTCAATATAAACCCAACAGGAAAGGGTATAAATTAATTAAATATAAACCCAACAGGAAAGGGTATACACGTAAAATAATAGAAAAAAAAAAATGTGTATACACATATATATATATATATATATATGTAGGTACATATATGTATGTATGTGTGTACGTGTGTATGTATAAACATGGAATAAACATAAATATATAGCAGCGCCCCAAGGCGGGCCCAAAAATCAAAAACAAAAGGCGGCCCTGAACAAGGCGAATAGAGAAAAACAATTACGCTGATCAGCCTTACAGCGGGAGAGCGAAAAGGGAAACATGCAAAGAGAGCGCAAGACCATGACCTATAATCGACCGCAAACGTGCAAGCTAAAGATCAACGGCCGCCAAAACTTTTGCTGAGCAACACGCTTACACATCAAAAATGCAACAGCAATGTGGGAGCGAGTGCATATGCACGCGCAGCGGAAAAGGTCGTCGCATCCAAAAACTAATCAGCCGCGCGCTCGCGCACAAAAAGGGCAACAACAATTGCACACATGCGCCGTTGGTTACTCTCCCATACTAGTGTAGATGCGTGTACACAAAGGGCACCGTTGGTTACTCACCAACATCAGTGCAGACGTGTGAGCATGCGAAACGGAAAGGGCAGCAACAACAAGCACAATGAGAGATAAAACGTCTGCACTTGGAGATGCGTACCCGAAGGGCAAATGAGAGAACTTTTGCCGGTGTGAAAGCGTACGCCCGAAGTTCGACACAAGCTTACCTCTTATACTAGTACTTAGACGTGCAATAGAATTTTGAGAATGTGCACTAGAGCTTTGCGAGTGAGAATTCGGGCATCGCGATCAAGCACACCGACACGCACACGCCCCAAAAGGGTATAAAAGGCAGAAGCAACCACGCACTCAGCTTCTTTGGAAAATAAAAAAAATACAAGCAGTATGGCAGCACAAAAATACACCGGCGTGGACGTCAGCGGGTCAGCATCAGGCCGCCGCCGCATCTCGGACCCAAATTTCTTTGGCCGGCCCAGCGAAGCTGGGGTCCCGTGCGACGAGAGGCTACTGATCGTCGGCCGTGACGCCCACGTGGGAGAAGAGTACGCCTGGTGCGCGAGGTGCGCGTGGTGCGCGTGGTGCGCATCGAGAGGCGCCGAGCTCTGCGTCGCATCGCTCAGGAGCAGCGAAATCGTCAACGAGACGAAATCGAGCTGCTGGCGTCGCCACTACACTCCCCCAGCGTTGCGGGAGACGCATGGAGTGAGAGCGACGAGAGAGAAGTGGCATCACCGCCACACGCCACATAGAATATTCATTAGTTGAAATAATCACTTAGGGCGTATTGTTCTTACTTTCGATGAGAGGGTGTCTTAATTTATTTGATTTATTTTCTACCACTTTCTCAATAATGGGATTTCTTCTTCTTCTTTCTAAGCTCGTATGATCGATTCAACAAGTATCTCAAAATCAATTATCTCCACTGAGTGCACACTCATAATTTGCCTTCAATGAAATGGGTAGATAAGAGTTATTTTATATTTTTTTTTAATGTAGCAATTTATTTAAATATTAATCAATCTATTGAAAGGCTATAAAACATTGATTTGTAAAGGTATGAATGAAAAATAGCAGTGAATAAAAATCTATAACATAAACATACAACTGGTTTTAGCAGATAATAAATAACATTAAATATTACATTTATAGCACATTAATTTATCGCCCAACAGTCCAGAGGTCGCTGGTGTGGAGGCGCTTCAACCTGCTGGATATCCAGATCAAATGCCTGCTGGATATCCAGAAAGACGGCAGATCTGTACTGCTTATTTTCCAAGGCCTCGAGGACATGCTGTACTATTCGATGAACTTGCTCTGGTGTACCATGGTGATGCCTGAAACCAAACTGATGATCAGGAATGACCCTCTGGAAACCACTTACTGCCGACAATCTTCCCAGACATTTTTTTTCAAATATGTTGAAGAAAGTGGATAGCAAGCTCGATATCACAGCGCACTTCCACGGAGTGGGAGTGGTGGCTGCAAACCATGGAGTTAAAAAGTAGCAACAAGAACATCACTCCCTTCTCTGAGAGGGCCTTAGCAACTCTGCCGTCAATGCCATCATAGCCAGGTGCCTTCGTGGACTTAAGCTTGCGAATCTGTAAGCGGATCTCACCAGGGGCGATAGCTGTGATCGGTTGTACAGGATCGAGATCTGCATTTAAAAATGTTTCAGTATCCTGTACCTGGCTGGGTGTTTCAAGTGCAAAAGGCGCATCCGCAAACGCAGATGCAATCTCTGCATCCGATCGATACCAAGTGTTGTCCGGTCGCATAATGGGAATCCGCCTGAGTTGCTGCCGCTTGACACAACACGTTGCCTTCCACAGATTGAATCCATGATTCTTATTGGGATCAGCATTGCGGAGCATATCCTGGAAATATTTGCTTTTAATGTCAAACAGCAGCTTTCGCAGTTCGTACGCAGCTCGCCTAAAATCCCTTAGATCCAACGGATTGCGTGAGCGCATATATTGACGACGCAGTGCTCTCTCGTACCTTACCAGATCCAAAAGCTTTGGTTTAAAAGAAGGCTGAGTTGGACTGGGAGGCGAACAAGGTAGTTAGCAAAGCATGGAGTATTCCGCCGCAACGTTAATATTACGCAGGAATAACTCCGCAGCGTCGTCAATACCAGCCGGTGAACTCAGCTCCATTTTCAAGTTGACAAGCTGCTCCAACCTCTGCCGGAATCGGGTGATATTTGCCTTGAGCGGCACAAAACTTATCTAGGGAGCATTCAGAGCTGCAGCCACTCTGTACTCAACGATCAAAGGGATGTGATCAAGCTCAATTCTCTCGGATATACCAAGACAGTCAGACCGGATCCCAGCATACACAGCAAAGTCAATTGCTGTTGTCCTATGGTTGACGTACGAATAGTGTGTTGCACCTCCCACGGCGAGTGTCTAACGCTGCATCCCAGAGATGGTGTTGAGCATTCCAATCTCCAGCAATCAGGAACTTGGGGCCAAGCTCTTCGAAGAAACACTTAAATTCTTCTATTTCCCACCCAAAATATGGTGGACAATAGACAGCCGCAAGACTACTTGATCACTAGAGACTTTAACGACAGCACATTGTGCGCATGGCCAACTTAATGACGTCAGCGCATGGTATTGCAGTGAAGATTTTATGATCACTGCTGCTCCGCCACGCATGCGATCCGAAGGATTATTGGCAAGGTTAATATCGTAACCTGGTAGCCTGTAGTGCGGTCTGGAGCAGAAGTGAGTCTCTCAGACCAACATTACATCTATTTGATGGCGTTGAATAAATAACTCAAACTCATTGGCGTTATTTTTAAGGCCATTGGCGTTCTACACGCCAATGCGCAACCCAATTTGGCTCATCTGTTTGCAAGTGCAGCGCGCAACATGCTGTATGTGCTGTTGCTGTTGGTGCTGCTGATGCTGGCGTTGCTGTGAGTGTTTCGGTTGTTGCTGTGTGTGCTCTCGATGACTAAGCATCTGGCGAATTTTGTGACGTCGAGTTTTTCTTTTGTGCTGTTGCTCAGGAACTATCAGTGCAACTTGCTAATCCGATGAAAGTTGTTGTTGCTGCTGCTACGGCTGCTGGCGGTGTTGCTGTTGAGGTTGTTGTTGTTGAGGATGAACCTGCTACTGACGGTGACGCTGTTGCCCAAGTTGCTGTAGAGTCTGAGGAGCATCAGCATAGAAAAAATTTTCCTTGCGAATGGGTGCCAGGCTTCTTGGACGCGATTTTTGTAGGTCTTCAGCCGGCCTTCGTGACCGAGCCACAAGCTTTCGCTCCTTGGCAACGCGCTGATATGCTAGGCATCCCTTCCAACTTGCTGGATGGTTACCACCGCAGTTAGTACATTTAGGGGCAGCGTCCAACGGTTTTTCGCACACCTGACTTGCATGTGCTGAGCCACACTTCACGCAGCGATGCTGCTTTGGGCAGTATTTCATCGTATGGCCGAATTCCTGGCAACGGTGCCATTGTGGAATGTCGATATGGCGGTCAGGGCATTCCACTGAAATGCGCACTTGCGAGATAGAGCGTAGATTGTATATTTTTGTTATTTGCAGCCTGCTCCAACTCCAAATAACACCGATTCAGCAGATTGTGACGGTTTGGACACCGCGTGCCCAAGTCTGGCCAGCTCATCTCTGATGCGATAAATTTTCTGCAATGATGGATGCAGTCCCCTGATCATCACGCGGAAACCTCTATCTTCTTTCAATTGGTATGAATGAAACGGGATTAGCTTATCCTTGAACAATCTCTGAATTGCCGTGTAGGCGTCAATACTATTTGGCATTACCCTGACTGTACCACCACCACTGCATTTTAGCGTAAATCTGTCAGGCGGCGTGACATCATTTAGTGCTGCCAGTAGACCAACAACGTTGGTGATACCCTCAGCAATGAGTGGGGAGATTTAGATGGTCTTGTTGGCCGAACTTCAACAGAGTCAAAATTTGGTGCGTTTGATAGGGAACAATCACGTATCTCAGCGGCAGCGCTTAGATTGGGGTCCACATCGTGAGTAACTTCATTACGAGTAGACGCTTTCGGCGGGACCATCTCTTCCATGTCGACCGACTCGACATCTGCGTCAGAAGATTGAATGGATGCGACGCGAAAGTCGATTGTTTGAGTACAACACAAAAAAAAAAAAGAAATGAAAAACTAAATAAAAATAAAATTCTTCTCTTTTTTTCTCGCTACGAAAATTATAGTGTGACCGCTGCGAAAGCCAAAATCTGAATGAGATGATATTTTGCCATTAAAATTGAGCTGTTGCCCGTTAATGTAAGAGTTGTCATTTCGATCGATTATTATTAGGTGAAATTTTCTCATATAATATCTCAAATTCTAATAAATTCAGCTAATATGGCGTCCATTTTCTAGCGGATAGTCTTTACAAAAAAATTTACAAATATTCTTAAATTCATCAAATTTTATATCTACGCCTACATGATCTTGATACACATGTTTTAAATTTAATTCATCTTGCTTGAATATTATTATTAGATTTACATTATCACGAATAAGATGTGTGTGTATACGTTATACATAAATAAAGCAGCAATGTTATCATCTCGTCCCATACAGTAGTATGCACGAATATTATTTTGTTTTTAACACGCAACATATCATCAAAAATCATTATAGAGTTATATTTGGTTTTACTTGGTGATAGAAGTCTTTAATTTTCTGAAAATGTAAAATATTCCATCCCTTTTATTGGGTTCACGAGTGTTTTCAAGTATTCATATTTTGGTTGATGTACAGACGTTTAATATAAATAAATATTTTCAAACTTTAGTCCACTTGGGATTTCAATCAAACTGATCAATTCATTTGTTTTCCCACAATTAGAAGGTCCAACAATTAGGCCTCTAATTAAATTGGGTAATAGTCTGCTATGTCTAACTGGTTTGTTATTTTTAAAATGTCCATTTTTAAAATCCATATTCCTCACTTCTATGTTCGATTTTTATTTTGTTAATCTCATATCAGATACACTTCTTCTCAGAAGATCGTTACTCTCTTGTAAGACTTTGTAGAATAAACATCAATTAAAATGGTAGTCCGATTTTATAAATCAAATAGTAGCAAATCACAGCTCTATCGAGGTAGAGGTCTTATTTATAAAATAATCAACTCTCTCCCAATTGAGCTACATATACTAACATAGCAATTTTCTGGTCCAGGAACAAGACTTTTGGTCGAAAGAAAAATTAAAAAATTAATTAAAAATTAAATAATAATTCCGCGAGTTATTAGTGTTCCTAAAGTTGGTGGTATAACAGCACTTGAAGCATGGACTTGCTATTGCAAAGAGCATTAATAAAATTGGAAGAGAATAAACGAAATAACAGAAAAATGGAAGCCGTTGTTTTAGAAAATAGACTATCTAAAATCATATCAAAAGGGATATGGTATATCAACAGATTTTCCAAAAAAATTTTAATTCGGCTAACTACTAATCCCCTCTCAAAAATTGACACTGTCAATTTTGCTCAGAAGCATATCCCCTTTTTCAGAGGTGTATTTATGAGAGACTCATTACCAAAACGAGTATTGAAAATGGAATGTGGTATTGTTAGCTGAGACCTTTCAAGTGGAGTTTTTAGATATTTAGGAGAGAATATAAAATAAAATTATAATAAAGCTCAACGATTTGGTTCTTTTTAACTGTGGACACTTATGTTTAAGATTTATATTACTGTAGCATAAAGCTGCTGATTTAAATTAACTTGTGTTCAACTTTAAAATAAATAAATGAATAAAAATCAGATTATGCTTTTTTATTTTAGTCATAACACCTATACGGCCAAAACCGTGTATTTATGAACTCTGCTACTACAAAGCTGATAAGCAAATCAGATATTTTGATAGTTATGGAAATTTACCGCCACCTTTAGAGCTTATTAGATATTTGGGAGAGAATATAAAATACAATTATAAGCAAGTTCAACGATTCGGTTCTTTTAACTGTGGGCACTTATGTTTAAGATTTCTATTACTCCAGCATAAAACTGCGGATTGAAATTAACTTGTATTCAACTTTTAAGAAATTAATGAATGAAAATCAGATTATATTTTATTTTATTTTAGTATATAAAAATGATACATAGTTACACGATCTTTAGTATGATTAGAGTGTGTGTATTGTTTACATCGGAAACCATATGAAAACCGCATTAAACTGTATAAACTGTATACATTAAAACCGTGATTAGCCACATGATAAACTTCATTAAACCGCTTGAAAACCAGAAACCACCTATAAAGGTGTTTTTCGGTTTAGATCTGTTTGTTTTTTAATTAAACATGAATGAGCATATTCTGAAAGAATTGACAAAAACAAGAAACGCACTAAAAAGAAAATCTCAAAGCATTAAATTAGGTAGAGCCGCAAGTGAATATCAATTAGAGGAAACGTTTAAGCCAATAACGCAACCTCTTCAGAAAATTGTTAGAGGGAATATATTAACAAATCAGTTGATGAAAGTAAAAAAGGAAGAAGAGGAAGGACACGTAGATAGTAGGAATGAAATTAAAAGTGATGAAAACTTTAGTAGTATTGCTGAATATTATGATGCACTCGATAAAGGAATATCTGAGCCTCAAACAGAAGATTTATCGTTAGAACCAAGCGAAGAGAGTAATATTAAACCTGATACAATTAGTAATGTGGACTATAATCAAACGAAAGAAATAACTGATGAGATCTTTAATCTTAGTTTAAATGATTTAGATCGTCAGAAAAAGCTCGATAAAGCATTTGGACCTTCTAAAAAAGTGGACAAATTATTTTGGGTAGTTCTAAAATATCTATTTACGACAAGAAAATTGAGCTGGAATCTGGTGAAAAGTGGAATCTTACTCCTGGATTATACTCTTTGATTTACTTGAAAGATCCTAAAGATTATGATGAAACGGATTTGTATGTATATCAGAAAATCTTATCAAAAACCAATGCCCATAGAAAAAATCATCTAGCTGATGGCCCGCTTAAGGGAAATCGTTCTAAAAAGTACACTCAAATAATAAAAAAACTTTTCTCAAAAAATGATAATCCAAGTGCAATGTCTACACCTCTAAATAAGAAATCCATGCATCAGGGTGGAGGTTTTATGACACTCAGTTCAACTAAGCCAAATTATGTATATTGGGATGATCCAAATGAGATCGTTGATAGACTTAAGCTTTTAGTTGGCTCACAGGCAGCTGGTAGCACTAATCATAATAATGAAATCGTTTCGATAGTTGAAGAACTTCGTGAAGCAAAAATTATTTATTGAATAAATAATACTGTGATGAACATTAATTTAGTAATATCAAAATGCCTCTTGACAAGTTTGGTCACTTCTTCTCAACAAGCACATTCAAAAAGATGTCGAAGAACATTCAGGAGCTGTTCAATTTCATGGACGACGAGGAGAATCCAATGAATTTTCAATTGGGACAGCTGAGTCCATCGGAATGGCTTGAGCTCTTGGAAATTACACCTAGAGAGAAACGGAAAATCGAGGAGGAGGAGGACGCTTCTTTCCACAAGAAGCAAAAAGGTGGAGGATGCGGAAACAATCATCGATATAACCGAGGAGGGACAAAGGATGGAGCCCACCTTCGGTGAGCTTCTTGCCGAGGAGCCCATTGCTGAGGAATGGGACATAAAGAAAATTTTCGATGCTGATGATGTTCTAGAAAATTCAGTAGAATTTTTAAACTTGATTAAAAATATTTAATAATAAGTACTAAATTTAATCAAATGTATTTCATTTATTCATTACATTTAAATAAATAAAAATAAAAAACATTACAATATACACATTTCTTTGTGTTATTATTTATTCCACGCATACATATTTATTTACACATATACACTTTATTTTCAGCTTCATGAATGCATACGAGACCTCACATCTGAAGGTTTTCCCACACGATAATTAAAGTATTATTGGTGTAAACTGTTGTTAAGTAGGTACTTCGCACGTACGTTTGCCACGTGCTGCTACCTTATTCGTGTGTTTGGTTCTCTCCCTTTTTACAGTGCACTCTGGATTATGAAAAAGAGTATTTATCAAAATATTACCTTGACAAATTCTTTATCCACACGAAATGTCCGCGCTCCTCGCTCTCCATTGAAGATTTTTATATGATTATAGACAGTATTCAACAACTTGTTCTCATTTAACGAACTTACATCAACAGGTATCATTTGAATTGTTCTATGATGTTTTCTATTGTACTCATTTATCAATTGTTTATAAATTGTAATCCAACAATATGTTCCATTATAACTAAACTCTCTCCACATCATCTCCTTAAGCGTTCTATTAAAACGCTCAACAATTGAATCCTTAAGACCACTAAAAGTTGAGTAATGATTGATGTTTATTTAGTTATTTATTATTGTTGGGGAATCTGCACCGCGACCTATTCGATCTATTGTGCCCCCTTCCGAGCTTATAGCTCCTCCATCAGCCCCAACTCCCACACAAACGTGAGGATCTTTGTTGGGTTGAGGTCTACTATGTCTTTGTAATCCAAGACATGCGCCCCTAGGATGCTGCTTCTTCTTCTAACTAAGGCGACACAGTCTGCCAGGATGTGCATCGAGGATTCCTTTTCCCCTTCACAAAACCTGCAGAGATCTCTACTGAATATACCCAGTTTTGCCAGGTGACTCCTTAGTCTACAGTGTCCTGTCAATAGACCGGTAAGTATCCTAAGGTTGTTCTTTCCCATGGTTATAATCTGTTTAAAACGAACAAGATTATAACCACCTAGGAGACATCTGGCTTGTCGGAGTCCTACTGTCTCCGACCAACTCTGTTGCCGTCTCTGCCTTTCCTCGTTTCTGAGTTCCAGTCGTATAGTGTGTTTTCCTATGCCACAATACGGTTCTGGTCCTGTTAGGGGCCTTCCTGCCCCCATTCTTGCTTGCTCGTCAGCCGCCTCGTTTCCCGCTATGTCCCTGTGGCCCGGGACCCATCGTAGGGTGAGCCTGTTGTGTGTCCCGAGTAGGTCTAGCTTCGAACGAACTTCATGGACTAACTTCGATGTTATCTTAGTCCCCGTTATAGCTTTCAATGCTGCTTGACTGTCGGATAGGATGGATATATCCGTATTCCGATAGTTACGTTCTATGTTGAAGTCCGCACATCTCCCTATCGCACACACCTCAGCCTGAAATATGCTGGTGTGCGTTCCCAGGGATTCATGGTAGAATACCCGAGGACCCACCACTCCAAGGCCGGTGCCCTGATTCGTGAGTGATCCATCGGTGTACCATTTTATGGTGTGCGGTTTCATGGGATGGACTTCGTCCAGACTTGTCCATTCCCTTTTACTACTCATACGAACTGTGAAATTTCGCTCGAATGTGTATTCGGCTACCATTTCGTTCCTAGGTTGCGTCAGTAGGGGTAGTTCGTTTGAAAGGAGTTGGGCATCTTTATGGCTAAGGATATGGTTGCCCCCAACTCCTTCTGCGGATATCCTGAGAAGCGTTGCTTTCTGTTTAAGCCTTATAATATGGTGGAGTGGTGTGAGCTCCATTAAGGCTTCAAGGGCCATTGTTGGGCAGGTGCGCATAGCTCCTGTCATACATACGCAGGCCATTCTTTGCAACTTTTGTAGTTGCTTCTTCACGGTGATCATCCGCGTCCTGTCACCCCATGCTACCACCCCATAGGTTAACATGGGTCTTACTACCATCAGGTATAGCCATCTTAGTATCTTTGGTGATGTACCCCATGATTTACCTGCAATACTACGACATGTGTAAAGCGCCCTAGAGCACTTTAATATCGTGTTTTGCACATGGGTGCCAAAGTTAAGCCCGCTATCAAATGTGATTCCCAGGTATTTGAGCTCCCTACTTGTTTCTAGTAGGGTCCCTGAGAGCCATATCTGTCTCATCCTCTGTAACTTATGTCGTCTGGTAAAGGGGACGATGACTGTTTTCGTAGGGTTTAGGTTGAGTCCAACCTCCATACACCAGTCATACGTTATCCTTATTCCTGACTGTACTATGTCACAGAGCGATTCTTCAAATTTGCCTCGCGCTATGGTAAGAATTTCATCGGTAATCCTTGACATTGAATACCACTGTTAGCAAGTCTGTTTAGTAGTTCGTCTACTAACAGAATCCAGAGTAGCGGAGATAACACCCCTCCTTGGGGACAGTCTTTGGTGGGTAGGACTGTTACAGTGCTATCATGTAATGATGCCGTGATGAGTCTGAAGGACTTTGGGCTGGTAATGTCTTTCTTCCCTGCCTTGGGGATGAAGACTACCCTAGCTCTCCTCCACGCGCCCGGTATGTATCCGAGGGCTCACCGGCTGTCTTACTAATGCTTTCCTAATACGGGAGAGGAGTATTTCCTGTCCCGTTTGAAGGAAGGCTGGCGATATGCCGTCGGTTCCAGGGGACTTATAGGGCTGGAATATACCAATTGCCCAATTAAGTCTTTCCCTTGTGACTGTCGACTTGTCGCATGCCCAGTCGTCAGTTGACGGCCTGTATCTACTTTCCCATTCGATAGCGTCTTCCTGCAGGGGTGAACTTCCTGGGAAGTGCGTGTCGAAAAGTGGTACTAATTTCTGCAAATTACTGCTCGTAAAATTATTGTAGGAGGTCAGGCTTTTACGGTAATGTTCCCATTTTCCGTCTCTCTTTGCTTCATTGAAGAGGCGACGTGTGGTCACGCGCAACCTTTCTAGGCTGGCGTTCCACCATGGGGCATCTTTTTCCATATGCTTTTTCCCTACCTGGCAGTTATCCTCAAATGCATTAATTATGCGACTTCAGCTGCAGCTGCATCCTGCAGCTCCTCCTCCAGCTCCTGCGAGGACATGGGGATGTCATCGTCCCCCGCAATCTCCTCCTCACAGAGCGTCACATCTGCCAGTTCTTCGTCGTCCGCGAGGTCCTGCGCAGTCGGACTGCCCTGCTCCGGGGCAGGAGTGTCCGATGTGGCTCAGGAGGGCTCCTCCACCCTCGTTCCTCCTGGAGATCACCTTCCAGGTGTCGGTCTCGATCCTATTCTGGTTCCTCAGCAGAGCCAACAGGGATTCGGTATACCGATCTGCAATCCTGGGGCAGAACAGCGTGATGCAGTGGGGCGACTGTATGTCGTCCCCCACCTTGCACTCAAGGGGCACGCCCTTTCCACGATTGTAGCCTTGATGTTGCGGTCCTCAGCCAATCGGCTGAGGCCTCATCGGAGCATTCAATTACCAGGAATCCAACCCGGAAGTGAATGCCCACGAATGAGACCGCGACATCTCCACCAGACGCAATGACTTCGTCAATGATGGCCTCTTCCAACACAGATACATCTCCGTGACTGAGCATTATCCGTGGGAAGTCCACGGGCAACACGGCCACCTTTACCTTCTTTGTAATGTCTGCATAGGACAGGCGAGTCTCGGTGGGTGTCGGCGAGCTGGGCTTCGTGGCCGCTGTACACGATGTGCTTGGGCGCAGGTCCAGATTTCCTGCCCCATTATCGTTCAGCACCTTTGCCGCTGCCGAGCCGCGTGCAGCGCCCACAACCTCCGGGTACATCCTCTAGGTGGTGGCCACCGGAGGTGTGAGATTGCTGCTACGCCTTTTCGGGGCGCAGGTGCCACAACCTCCTCCCTGGGCTCTTTGGCCTTTTTCAAGGCTTTATCGGGGCTGAGTGCCTGCTGGAGATACCGGAGGTACCACTTGACCCTTGAACCGCAGAGATTTCTCCGGTTCGGGGTTGATCCCTTGGTGACAGGAACTCTCCCTTCCTCTTTGGGAGCTGAGCGCCTTGTTTCGCGGTGTTCGGTGCTGGGTTCGGCGGCCTGGGTGTATACTTTAGGCTATACTTTAGAAGGCGGCAAAACAAGCGCCTTGTCGGTACGATCGACATAATCGCACCCGCTGTTTGTCCGGGACTGCTTATTTAGGAGGAATCTCGTATTATTCGCAGCTAACCTCTCTGAGGGGAGGCCGTTCGCTATCCGCAAGCCTGGTGGCCTCATCTCAGCCCCAACCGAATCATCCCACAAGTTCTTAGACCAAGGCTAACGGTGGTTAATTTAAGCATTTTTCTTTCGAATTTATTGATTAGTGGTCAGGCACCGTAAAACTGACAGATTACCCGCAATTCCTAATAATTAATAATACGCACTGAACCTCAGGGTTACTTAATTACTAATAATTCATTCAATTTATTTTTTTCAATTTGGATTTAATAATATTCCATAATAAACTTATGCTACAAAGGCCCTTGGCTATATATGTATATATGTATGTAATTTGTCTTTGTATGCCACATATGTTAAATGGTCAATAATAGTTGGTTATTTTCTGTATAACATACAATCTCTGAGTGCGGTTACGCCGTACTTACATCACTTAAACACCTGTGTTAGTATTCCATCGTAGTCGACAGTCCTGAAGACGGATGACGTTGCTGTTTGAACTTCAAAACGGATTAGACAATATGACAGCTGATATCACATATACTTACCATACCAAGTTTAGTTAATGCATTACAAAATTAAATACGAATTCCTCAAAAATTCATTCTATGTTAATTTAAGCTAAAGTTTAATAAAGTTGTAGAGTTGTGTAGCCCTGTAGAGTTCAGTCCTAAATAATCGAAGTTTTCCAGTGCGGTCACTATTTCTTCAGGATGATTCGGTCAACCGCCGCTCACACATGATCCGATACTTGCACAAGTTGGTGCACTTTGGATGTTAGATGTCCGAGACATCGGCGCTGACCCGCCTTTAAAGGACGCGCTGCACGTGAGCACTGTACTGATGTATTTCCTGTGTTGCACTCCTAACAGATTAACAGCAAGTTAATTGTTAACGGCAGCAATACGCTGGTCGTGCTCGAACTGGCAAACTGTGCAGTTTAACGTACAGAGAGGGCACTGGCACACTGTAAGTGATCACAGTTTAAATTATAGATATAGCCGCCCTGGCACAAAATGCTTATGGCAGCCGCCACGTTTCGGGAAGACGCCAATACACCAAAAAATCTTTTAAATAATGTGATATGCCGGGTTTTTATAATATAGTTACACAATTTTTATCTAAAATTGGTGGGGACGCACTTTTCATCGTTTTTAGTATCGGTTTCTTTAAATTAAAATCAATAAAACGAGCCAAGAATATCGTTGCGCACGTCGTCAGTTGCAGAAAGGAAATACATTGGCAGGAACCAACTGTGTGGGCGTCGCTACGCACAGATGCTCTGAGTCAAAGTTGCAAATTAGGTCACCGATTAGAGTTTCTAATGTATTTAACCCAAGTGTGCAAGCCAAAAGGGTTGTGCAACCGGTCATTATACCGACTCGTATGTTGGTTAATTTTTTGTCTGATTGTCGGTAGACCGAAGTCGTTGTGCAGCAGTTGTGCAGAACCTCTGCGTATCCTCAGCTGCCCTCCAAGCAGTACAACAGCTCCAATGCGGCGGATGTTTGATCGCTAGCTGCTAACTTCTACCATAAAAGAACGTCCAAGGGAAAGACCTGAGCAGTAAATACTGCACCGATGCTACCCATTCCTAGCTGCAATTTACCGTACCCTTTTCAGATTTTCTTTGCCTCCTCCGACATCAACAATTGGAGTGATAATTTCTTCCAAGTAAGCAATTGCTAATAAGGCATTCCTAATCAATTCGCGCAAGGCGGCCATTGTGAATCAACTAAAAGCTGCCGGTTGTACCAAACAGTACAAGCAAAAACTCATACTGCCAATTCGACGTAACTAACGATGTATATTTCACCGTATATTGTTACCGAATCCTCGCAGAACTCACCACCATTACCTCTTTGCGCACTCAGTGTCTGCTCGTCGTTTCTTTCTGTTCTCGTCTCTCAGTGTATATTCCCATTCCTACATAAATCATACATTAAGTCCATTAAGTCCAATAATAGTTATTGTTCGAGGTGGAGCAAAGAATCATTTTTAAGTAAATGTTTTGTAACGACCGATTACAGAGTCGTCTCGGCATGCATACTTTATCTACTGTATGGATGACCTTGCTCTTTTTATTCCGAATCCGAATAACTTTTTCTTCATATGGCCGAACACAAAAATATACAATTTTTATAATTTATTCAGGATCAGTAATGCACAGAAAAATACCCACAACAATATATAATAATTTTTGTTGTTTTAAAAGTTGAGAGCGAAAGCTTATGCTTAAAGCTCCTGGGCTTGAGAGCTTCCGTTCTTAATGAGCGCGAGCTTAAGCCAACTGCACGAGTTATTCTTACAGTAAATATGTAAACTAAGCTTACCGAAGCTTTGCACGCTGCAATTAAAATAAGCATCCCTTAAATACATTATATTTACATATTAAGATTTTCGCACTATTCGTCTGAGCTTCGTCTATTGGACAAAGAAAAAACATCTAAGGGAATCGAAATTATTTTCAATTCATAGCCTCCAGAAGATAAATCGGACGACCCACCGATAAGACCAAAAATTAGCCGCAGCCTTGCTCAAAGAAAAAATTTCTTTAGATCACTTCCTGACCTATTTGAAATGCACATATCTGTGATTGTAAATTATACAAACGTTGGTTCCTCTCATAAGCTTTTTTTAGGTGTTTATTTTTTTTCAGCTTAAATTTTCTGAAATTAGTCAGTCCTGCACAGCCTTGATGCAGCTTGAGCTTGATCATTTTAAATGAACAACTCTTTACCTGAAAGTTCGGTAAGGCAAACAATTATCGAAGAGTATCTGAATATAAAACGCTGGTCCCATTCAGTCCACCACAAAAATCGTCTGATCTGCTTCTCTTTCATACCACGAAGTTTTTTCGGGTTTAACCTAAAGTTTCCATTCGTTTATAGACGTTTAAGACAACACTGCATCTTTTGAATATTCATAGTATGGCCGATTGAGACGTAATTCTTAAAGATGCTGTACGATTTCGTCAAGAGCAGAAAATCGTACGTTGCAGGTAGCGCACAGAATCAATAAACAAATATGCACCACCCGTGGATATCATTAAGATATGGGTTTTCGCCCCATCTGTTGGACGGCCTGAAGTAGGCAGATATTATCATAAGAGTCGTAAATAAGAAAATATTAAGACATGGTATCTGTAAGCGCATAAATAAGGATTGATTGTTTGGGTCAACTGTAAATAGAATAATTAGCCCTAAGCAAAGATTATGTTTATTCTTTATGAATAAACCAGTACGAAAATAACTCTGCGTATTCACATCATTCAGCCCAATTTGTTTCAAGTTCCGATTGCGGCGACGCTTTCTTACTGGTATATGAACCGATAGCATACCAAACACATTTCAGCATACACAAAGAATTGACAATAAGAAGTAAATTTTATCTACATTTCGTGACCCCCGGCTTTTGGAGTTTAGTTTGATTTGGCGAACTATCCATAAATGGTCAACTGGCGACCAGTCATTCATCATTTACCAGGTGGTAAATAAGTAGTCTATTTAGATTCATATTCAGATTGGTGAATCACAGACACGCATTTGGTCAACATGGATACCTACATTCGAATTTGGTTAACTTGGCAACCATTTTCACAGAAAAAATTTGTAGTTAACATAGATCGGCAACAAAAGTTAAATTTACCTGATCACATAAAACATCTATGGTCAATTTGGCGACCACGAATAATACGAAAACAACCAATTGCAATTGTTTTTAGTAATATGCCTTGACTAATATTACTGCCTGTCGCAGTAACAAAAAAATACCTCCAACGAGTCAGGTATTACGCTAAATAAATAAAAAAAAATAATAATAATAATTAAATAAATAAAACAAAATGGATTCAGCGAAGCTCAACACGTTGCTGGACAGGCAACAAGCTACTGGCGAGGAAATACAAAATGTAATTCGATATTACAAAAAGGATCCTGTGGATCGGAAAGCAAAGCCAACCTTTGGGAGACTTTTTCAAAGGAAGAGAGTAATGTTCAAAAAATTATTCAAGGAAAAAAATTGAACATAGCTATTGTGAGGAGCCATAGAAGCAGGCACTTGTGAGCATGCATATGATTATAAACTATATATATATATGTATGTTCACGAATGGGCATGCGAAAT
>JAEIFX010001207.1:0-20381 GCA_018904325.1 Drosophila murphyi
GCCAGTATCAATCCCCAGCCCCAGCAGAGCTCCGGTTATGGCTGCCGGAGTGACGTTGTTAAAGGCGCCCTCAATGTCGAGAAACGCTATTAGGGGTGTACTCCTTATTGAGTAAAGATTTCTCTATAGTAGAGACCACAGAGTGAAAGGCAGTGTCTGTGGATCTGCCCTTCTTGTAGGCATGTTGGGACTCCGACATAAGCCTTGAGTCGATGGATGCTGTGAGATGGAGACTTATAAGTCGTTCCAAGGTCTTTAACATGAAAGATGCCAGACTGATGGGTCTGAAATCTTTTGCGCTGGTGTGCGATGGCTTCCCAGCTTTGGGTATGAAGGTTATTTTTGACTGGAGCCATTTTGGGGGATGCGACCAGTTTTCAGAATCTTCCCGAAGATCTCATGTAGCCAGTTTATGGCTGTATTTCCCGCCTTTTGTAGTTTGACTGGGTTTATTAGATCTGGGCCTGGAGATTTGAACGGCTTGAAGCTGTTCACTGCCCATTTAATGTTACCTTTGTGTATGAGAGACCTCAGAGTTGTGTTCTCTATACAGTTGGTTTCTGCGCACCTCAGGGTCTGCTCGGAGCAGCCAGGGAAGTGTGTTTTAAGGAGGATTTCCAGTGACTCTTCACTGGAGACTGACCAAGAGTTGTCATCCTTTTCAGGTAACTTAGTGTGGGTGTGGTTTTTGATAAAACTTTTGTAAGCCTTGCAGCTTCAGTAGTTGAATCAATATCCGTGCAGAAATTCTCTCCAAGATTTCCTTCTTTCCCGTCTGGTGGCTTTTTTATATTCAGCCAGACTTGATTTGTATTTTGACCATTGCAGGTCGTTGTTTTGGGCTTTCGCTGCATTGACGAGAGACCTGCAACTTTGCCGAAGGACATTTAGTTGAGGTGTCCACCATGGTGGATTCTTCTTGAGCATTGGCTTACTGGTAGGGCACGCTGCCTTAAAAGCCTTACTGCTACTACTATGGTGAATGTCTCTGTAAGATTGCAGAGATAAGCAAAGTTGTCCGGGCCTTTTGGTGGGTGTTCCGAAAGGCTTTGGTCAAGTTTGGCTTTGGAAATTTCCCAGTTCGCCTTCTTCTGATTCGTGAAGTGAACTGGTTCTGGATGGCCCGCGAGAAGCTCAAATTCTACGTATCTCCAACCCATTAGCTGGTTACTCAGAGATTGTGAGATGAGGGTCAGATCTATGACCTCTCGTCTATTTTTAGTGATAAAGGTGGGTTCGTTACCCGTGTTACATACTAAAGGTTAGTAATTAGAATGAAGGATAAGAGTGACTCACCCCTCGGATTTGTGCCCGTACTCCCCCATTGAGTGTGGTGAGTATTGGCGTCACAGCCTATGATTAGGCCAATATTGTTCTTCTCACACTATTGGACGAGTGATCTTGTTGTCTCATCTGGTGGCGGGCCGGCGCTGTCGTAGGCCATATAGACAGACAGTAGCCTTACCGAAGCTGACTGGAGCTCCAGGCTTACCGATGTCTAGTCGTCATTGCTAAAATTGTGGAGCAGAAAAATATTTAGGTGTTTTTTCGCGAGGATGCAGGTGCGTTTTTTACCTTCATTACCAGCTCCTAACAGCTTGTAGTCTTTTTGCCTAGTCCGCAAACCTTTCCTCCAATTAACCAAGGTTCTTGGACTAGTACTATGTCATCTCCGCCTACAGCCAGGAGGAGCATCAGAGCAGCGGATGCTGCTTTACTGTGGTGAAGGTTTATCTGCCGTAGTCTCAGGGACATCCGGAGATTCCACCCTCACCACCGTGTTGTTGCTGTCGTCGTCCTCGTCCGACAGCGTGAAGTCGTCCTCGTCCAACTCGTGACAAAAGGCCGCAAGGCCCCGAGTCAGGGTCGACGTGTCAGACGTATAGACTGACTCCGGCTCCTCATCGGTTGCTCCGATCTCCGCAGGAGAGCCCTGTTCAGCTGTCTTGTTACAGACAACAGGGTCTCCTCCGGCCGGCGCATCCGATTTGTATACCTTTACGGTAATGGAGCCGAAGCCGAAGTTTAGCTCGCCCTTTTGGCGGCTTCTATGGGGGCCAGCGATTCCTTGTTTAGGATCAGGACGGCCTGATTCGTTGGCCCCTCAGTGGCCTCAATCTTCACCACCCTCCAGTCATGGGTGGGAAGAGATGGGTTGTTTTGGGCCAAGTTGCAATAGGTTAAGCACCTGATCCGGTTCCTTTAAGAAGTCCGGGATCCACCTTTCTGGCACCTTTCTGGCCCACACCAACTTATTTTGCCGTTCGGCTGGTGGATTTGGCATTGTGTTCGCGTTCTGCCGCTTTAGAATGCTTGCGGCATTTCTGCGGTCGGCATGGCTGAACTTTTTTGCCGCAGCGCTGGTAGTTGGCAATCGCCCTTTGCAGCCGCTCTGGCTGGCAGGTTGGCTGCACAAGTCCTTTGCCTTTCTGCCACGGAGTCGGACGGGTCGGGGTTTTTACCAGCTGCACCCGCGCCACTGGCTTGACAAACAGGCTTTTCCGCCTCTTTTGTCACATTGTCGCTTTGGCCAGGATTACGAGCCAGTGCCTCCGCGTGTCTGGGATTGCTCCCTGCCGGTTTTGAGAGTACCGGACTCTTTTTGGTATTTTGTATGTATGGAATGCATTCTGATTCCCACGAGCTTCGGAGAAAGAAAGGTCCGCCTGCACAGAGATCCGCGATGTGCAGGTAAGGCTGATTTAGTATCGGAGGTCGCCAGGTATCCGATATGCTCCGTAGAAGACTGGGCTATTTAAGGGCCTTAGTCCGGCCCTTTACCTCGAACCATGACTCGGTCCTTTCCCAGCGACAAGACTATGGATACAGTTCATGTCTAAGGTTCGGGACATGAGTCTTAGCTAGCATCGGTACCTTGCAGGACCACTGTGATGCTATTTCCGGTCGGCACCCTCGTGGAGGTTCAGTTGAGAATTTTTGCCGACCGGCCGGTAGGGTAAAAGCATATGGAAAAGCCCAATGGTGGAACGATAGCCTAGAAAGGCTGCGGGTGACCACACGTCGCCTCTTCAATAAAGCAAAGAGAGACGGAATATGGGAGCAGTACCATGAAAGCCTGATCTCCTATAATAAGGAGATAAGGAAGGCCAAACGAAAGAGTTACAGAAACTTCTGCGAAAGCATAGTCAGCACAAGCGAAGGTGCCAGCCTCCATAGAGCACTGGCGAAACGAGCGCTTGATGCGAACTTAGCATTGAAGCGTTGGGATAACTCCTCACGAGCAGTAATTTGCAGAAATTAATATTACTTTTCGAGACGCACCTCCCAGGAAGTACACCCCTGCAGGAAGAGACTATCGAAAGGGAAAGCAGGCATAGGCCGTCAACTGACGACTGGGCATGCGCCAAGTCGACGGTCACAAGGATAGACTTAATTGGGCAATTGGTACATTCCAGCCCTATAAGTCCCCTGGAACGGACAGCATATCACCAGCCTTCCTTCAAACAGGACAGGAAATACTCCTCTCCCGTATCAGGAAAGTATTAGTAGGCAGCCTAGCCCTCGGATACATCCCGGGCGCATGGAGGAGAGCTAGGGTAGTCTTCATCTCCAAGACAGGGAAGAAAGACATTACCAGCCCAAAATCCCTCAAGCCCAACAGCTTGACATCGTTCTTACTGAAAACGTTGGAAATGCTGGTGGACTACAAAATCAGAAGCCCTTTGCTTAAACAAAGGCCCCAATGCACCCAATGCAGCATGCATACAGAGTAGGCAGGTCCACGGACACAGCACTTTGTCAGTGCGGCAATTGATAATAAGGAAGTAGCACTGTGCGCCTTCTTAGATATAGAAGGTGGCTTTGATAACACATCTCACGATGCAACCAATGCTACCCTCGAGAGAAGAGGCCTGGACCATACTAACAGCAGATGGATACTTGCACTGCTACGGTCCAGACAAGCAACGGCATCAATACGTGATAGCACTGTAACAGTCCTAACCACCAAAAGGCTGTCCCCAAGGAGGGATGTTGTCTCCGCTACTCTGGAGTCTGTTAGTAGACGAACTACTAAACAGACTTGCTAACAGTGGTATTCAATGTCAAGGATATGCCGAAGAATCACTCTGTGTCATAGTCCAGTCAGGGCTAAGGATAACGCATGACTGGTGTATGGAGGTTGGACTCAACCTAAACCCTACAAAAACAGTCATCGTCCCCTTTACCAGACGACATAAGTTACAGAGGATGAGACAAATAGGGCTCTCAGGGACCCTACTAGAAACAAGTAGGGAGGTCAAATACCTGGGAGTCACTTTTCACAGCAGGCTTAACTTTGGCACCCATGTGCAAAACACGATATTAAAGTGCTCCAGGGAATATTAGTCTTAACAGTTTGTGCGGGTAAGGGAAGAAGAATAACATCACCACTTCTATTCGTAATCATAAATATGTCACTAGAGATTCTGAGTTTGTGGGGTTGAATTATATTCCGTTCTTTAGAATTTAGAATTGTTTAGTTATGTGACACGGCATTTTACTAGGCACTAAGTGAAGCACACACCACACTTTCCCCGAACATGGTCGACCCCGAAAGTAAAGTGCGCCTCCAGTTTACTAATACTATGCCATTTTACCAACTATCAATCGCATCGCCATTACTAAAGCTCAGCGATGATATATTTAGATACTTAAATTAATTATGGTGCAGTAGAGATAGTAACCTCATAATTCCATAAGATGTAACCATAATTTGAAATACTGGAAAAGTAAGGAGTTAATAAAGAGAATGAGAGTGGTGTATGGAAGTATTCACATTTATATTTAAAGGGAGCCACCAGGAACAAACTATATATTGAAAAATAAATAAATCGAAAAAAAATATGTATACGAAATTTTTTGATTTAAATGGCCGGAAGGACAAGAATCGGTGGTTGTGTGCTTGGTCTGAAAATTTTAATGTGGACACCAGCAAGCTACCATAGAAGTTTGGTGACTTTATCTTTAAAATACCTAATATACCTTCCAAATTCGATAGCTCTAACTCAAAAGCTGTAGAAAATGTAGTCATTTCCATTTTTTTATGGACGGGGGCCAAGGGGAGACAGAATTGGGCGTGTCATATGCCGATCTTTGAAGGACAGCGCCGACATCCTACCAACCAAATTTAGTGACTGTAATTTAAAATTTTTTTTTAAGATTTGGGGCTTTATCGATTTTCTAGCCCCTCCTAATGAACGTAGCACACAAATTTTAATAAGTAGTTTAGCTTGCGGGCGCACGTATAGTATCCAAGTTTCATGGTTGTACGCAAACGGTCGAACAAATTTGGTTAAAAATTTGGTTACATGAGTAATGAAGAACGAATGGACAAGTGGACAGACAGAATGAGAGACGTTGCACAAATCCATTATAATTTTGTACCTTTTGTATCAGAGTAAAAAATAGTTATTATTGGTATATATATTTTACTTGTTTAATTTGCAGCCCCCAATACCTGCAACTGAAGGTACTGATCCATTTGCAATGATCTGTGACGATGCACAAATTGCTGAATGGAACAACCAAGGTTTGCCTAGTGATCGAATGTCTGCAGAGAATGCTGCAATTTTGATTCAATCACAGCGATATCCGCTTATGATTGATCCTCAACTGTAAGTATAAAATATTCTCTGAAAACTTTTAAACTTATGAATACTAAAGTCAGGGTATAAAATGGGTAAAAGCAAAATATGGTGCTGACCTTGTTGTGTTGCGTCTTACACAACGAGGCTATCTTGACCTTGTGGAACGAGCAGTTACCAACGGCAGTCCGCTTCTTATAGAGAATATTGGAGAAAACGTCGATGCAGTGTTGAATCCACTACTTGGACGCATGCTGATCAAAAAGGGCACAATTTTGAAGATCGGGGACCGTGAGATTGACTTCAATCCAAACTTTCGTTTGATTTTACACACAAAGCTAGCAAACCCTCACTATAAACCTGAAATGCAAGCTCAGACTACACTAATCAATTTTACAGTAACTCGTGATGGTTTAGAGGATCAGTTGTTGGCTGAGGTAGTTAAGGTCGAACGACCCGATTTAGAATCAATGCGGAATCGTCTAAATCAGCAACAGAATCATTTTAAAATAACATTAAAGCTTTTGGAAGATGATCTATTAGCTCGATTGTCTTCTGCTGGTGACAATGTTCTTGAGGATATAACCTTGGTAATGAACCTTGAAAAAACAAAAAAAACAGCAGACGAAATCGAAGTGAAGGTGGCCGAGGCCAAGATTACTGAAGTTCAAATCAATTCTGCACGTGAAGCATACAGACCCGCTGCCGAGCGCGCTTCTATCATATATTTTATACTTAATGATTTATTTAAAATAAATCCAATTTATCAGTTCTCATTAAAAGCGTTTACAGTGGTATTTAATAATGCCATGATTAACTCAACGCCAGCAGAAAAACTTAAGGATCGCGTTGAGAATCTCATGGAATCAATTACCTACAACAGCTATATTTACACATCTCGTGGCCTCTTTGAGCAGGATAAATTAATTTTTTGCTTCCCAAATGTGCTTGCAGATATTAGTGAACATTGGTGATGTTGAACCAACTGAACTAGATTTTTTGCTCAGATTCCCATATATGCCCAATCAAAGTTCGAACTTTTCTTGGCTTACTAATATTGGATGGGGTGGTATTCGTGCATTAAATAATTTGCTAACTTTTAAAGGCCTTGAAAAAGACATTGAAGGATCCCATAAGCCGTGGATGAAATTCGTTGATTCAGAGTGTCCTGAAAATGAAAAATTACCTGGTGAATGGAAAACTAAGTCGCCAATTCAAAGGCTTTGCATTATGCGATGCCTACGTCCCGATAGAATGTCATATGCAATGCAAGGTTTTATTGTTGAGAAATTAGGCTCCAAATATATTGATGCACGATCAATGGAATTTTCTAAAACATTTAAGGAGTCGAGCCCCGAAACACATATATTCTTTGTTCTATCTCCTGGTGTTGATCCACTTAAAGATGTAGAAAAAATTGGAAAGGTATTGGGATATAGCACTGATCATGAAAACTTTCATAGTGTATCATTGGGTCAAGGACAGGAAATTATTGCAGAAAAAGCTATTGAAATCGCTTCACAACAAGGTCATTGGGTTATACTGCAAAATATTCACTTAGTTGCACGCTGGTTGCCTAGCCTCGAAAAAAAAATTGAAGCTTCATTAATTAGTGTGAATTCAAAGTATAGACTTTTTTTGAGTGCTGAACCTGCATGTGATCCACTGATGCACATTTTGCCACAAGGAATACTGGAATCAGCCATTAAAATTACCAACGAACCGCCAACAGGAATGATGGCTAACATACATAAGGCTCTTGATAATTTCAGCGACGAAACACTTGAGATGTGCTCAAAGGAAACAGAATTCAAAGCAATTCTTTTTTCATTATGTTATTTTCATGCCGTCGTGGCGGAGCGTCGCAAATTTGGACCACAAGGCTGGAATCGATCATATCCCTTTAATGTTGGTGATCTGACAATTTCAGTTTATGTTTTGTTTAACTATTTGGAAGCAAATACTCGAGTCCCTTGGGAAGATCTGCGTTATTTGTTCGGAGAAATTATGTACGGAGGTCATATTACGGATGACTGGGATCGTCGTTTATGCCGCACCTATCTAGAAGAATTCATGCAGGCGGAGCTCATCGATGGTGAATTGGAGTTTTGTCCAGGCTTTCCAGCACCAGGAATTCTCAGATATGCAGGATATCATCAATACATCGATTCAAACCTACCTTTAGAGAGTCCAACACTTTACGGATTAAATCTAAATGCTGAGATTGGTTTCTCACAACTGTTTCAGAGCGGCTTTTCAGAATCATCTTCGAGTTACAGCCGCGTATGTCCAGCGGTTCAGGCGGAGCAGAATCCGTTTCACAAGAAGATATTATTAAGGGTGTTATTGAAGATTTACTGGACAAAGTTCCTATGCCTTTTAACATTGTAGAGCTTATGGCTCGTGTAGAGGATCGTAATCCATACATTATAGTTGCTTTTCAAGAATGTGAGCGGATGAACAATCTTATGGCCGAGCTTAGACGTTCGCTAAATGAACTGGACTTAGGTCTTAAGGGTGAGCTCACTATATCCTCTAATATGGAGGATCTTATGTTATGCCTCTATATGGATCAAGTGCCCGAGCAGTGGACCAAGCTTGCTTACCCTAGTTTGCTGGGCTTGCTGTCATGGTTTGGTGATCTAATGCACCGTTTACGTGAGTTAGAAAGTTGGGTTTCAGATTTTCGATTACCCTCTTCGATTTGGTTGGCGGGCTTCTTCAATCCGCAGTCGTTACTCACTGCAATTATGCAGCAGACAGCGCGTAAGAATGAATGGCCTCTCGACCGAATGTGTCTTAATTGTGATGTCACTAAAAAATTCAAGGAAGAGTTCACGTAAGCAAATCAAACTTTATATTTATGGCGGTAAATTATATTATGACTATCCACACAGATCTGCTCCTCGCGAAGGAGCCTATGTGAATGGCCTATTTATGGAGGGAGCTCGATGGGACTTAAAAATGGGCACAATAACGGATGCCCGAAACAAGGAATTATTTCCTGCAATGCCCGTTATTTATATCAAAGCAGTTACACAAGACAAACAGGATACGAAAAATATTTACGAATGTCCTGTTTACAAAATTAGGTACGTATTACAATAATAAATTAAATTAAATCCATTTAATCAATTATATTAAAATTGATAAGGACATAATGTATTTATATTAAATGATGTAACAAATGTATATTGTTCACCAGTTCAACAGATTTATTTCCATCCGTCCGTCCATTCGTCCGATAATCTGGCAGTATGTATGAACACGCCGATTTAACAGATAAAAAATTACTTTATAAATACACACTTTAATTTGAAAATATTTTTGGGTTGCGTTTATAACAAAGCCGATGATTTCAATTCATGGTTGAGTATATTAAATTTAATTGCTGTGTTCAGACCAGGCCATTAATTAGTTAAAACTATATTAGTAGCGATAAATAATTAAGTTTGCAAACTTATGGTAAGCGTAGTCAGAGCCAATCGAATTTTACTTTTTGGTGAAAAATAACGAAGAAAACGTTAAATCGACACTGGAGCAGATGAACCGTTTTCCTTCTGATGCAATAGTCGACGTAAATGCCAAGCTAGAAATGATTAACACTTTAATTTGGACTTCATCGTCAATAAACATGGAAATACAATAATAGCTGATACTAAAATCGCAATAATTTGTTTGGATTTTTTGCAATACTTCAACTTACTTCTCAAAATGATAGATGTAAAAAATCGAAAAATGTAACACATCCCGTGGTTCCACCAAACATCTGAGAGAATTCAAGGACATCAGATATTTCGACGTTTTTTTAGCAACTGCAGTTGATGTAGGAGTGAATTTGAATCTTTAATTAACACCGGTGACTAATGCACCTTAAATTGGTTCATATTACCCCATAAGCAGGAGTGCTCACATTTTTTTATGGCAAGCATGTATTCTCCAAAATCGATCGCAATCGTACGTCGCCAGCTCCCGATAGAACAACGTCACATTTAAAAAACGGCAATATAAAGTCATTCAGTAAACCTCGATTAAATGGATAGCTGATACAATCGAGCATTTCGATGAATGCAAAGATTTACTAGCAGAAGTATCAATGTTAGCTCATCAAGATCCAATTGCACAACTGTTGCTCAGCACAGACGTAAATGAAATCTCAGTCGGTGCTGTATTACATCAAATCATAGGCCAAGAATTTCAGCAAATGCGATGCACAACACAAGTATAGCATTTACGACTTCGAACTATTATCCGTTTAATTTAGTATACAAAAATGTAGCTGCATAGTTGAAGGGAAAATATATAATCTTCGCACAGACCTTAGCCATTGATATTTCGTTTAACACAGAATCTCGAACAAGTTTATAATCGGGTAATCAAATTGGTCCAACCCAATAATATAGTCCTGAATTGCAACAATTGATTTATTACTACGTTAAGGCTAAAATCATTTAAAATTAAAACAAGATAGAAAATTGCAGTTGGTCGTAACCGACTGCGAAATAATTTGATATCATAAGGTAACTTAGCAGATAACATAGAACAAAGAACAGGATGGGTGTAGCGAGGAAGTACTGGTCCAAGTTTGCCTTTGAAATTGCGGTAGTTATAAGCAAGTACCATTCCTTCGAAGTTTGGTAACTGTAGTTATTAAATGACAGAGATAGAGCTTTGAAAATTTTGGGGTTTGATAACTGCGATTATTAAATTGCGGGCGATATAGGCTCCTGGGAATTTTGGAGGCGAGAGTGGGTGTGGTCCAACAATTTTTTTTGTGTTTTTTGAAGTGTGTAACTCTAGCTTTCAAATTGTGTGCGGTATATGGTATTATCGATATACACTAACAGGGAGGCGGAGTGGGCGTGGGAATTTTGGAGGCGAGAGTGGGTGTTTTTTCGTGTTTTTTAAAGTGTGTGACTCTAGCTTATAAATTGTGGAAGATATACTCAGATATACTGGGCTTGGACTGATATATGCCGTTACCTTCGATGTTTAGTTATTCTATCATTAGAACTGCGGGAGACATGCGTTTTTATCGATTTACACTTTCCGATATATCGGAATTGGCGATTATGGGCGTAGGTATGGGCATGGCCATAAAAATATGTTATCGGTTCTTAAAGGCGGCTACCAGTAACATACCTACCTACAGTCACCCATCACAGCCCGCCGATTTGTCGGACAACCTAGCGGAAGACGAGAAGTTGGCGGAGGTGACGCTCTGCGCCGAAGAGCTGGGGGACACGGATGAGAGGAAGAGCTGGGAGAGGAGGTACCGCTGCTGACGCCAAATTGATGAGCAGCGGCAACGCGGTGCGTGGCAAAATGGAGCGGCCTCTGCATACGACTGTGCTCAGTAATAAAACAACCAGACAGAATCCACTAGTGATATATTTCGGTCGAAGAACAGAGGTTTTGATGTTCTTCTTCTTTTGTCCAACCTGTAGAGACTAATAATCGATACCTTTACCCTATTAGAGATGCAAACCCATATTTAATTCAGAAGCCCATTAAGCTACTTTAATATACTTTAATACTTAAGAGATCGATAAAAAATTGGATGGCCAAGCCTACTCCGCCTCCAAAAACTGATACATCTGTTGGTGTATCTCACAAATCTTGGAAGGCAGATTACTAAGATCGTACACCAACGATTTTCTTTGACCACGTCCACCTACGCCCCCAAAATTTTCAAAATCCCATAACTCCATAATTTAAGAACTACGGATACCAAACTTCAATGGTACTAGCTTATATTTACCACAATTTGAAAAACAAAATTGGACAGTACTTCTTGGCTACCCACCCTGTTCTTTGCTCTATGTTATCTGCTAAGTTACCTTATGATATCAAAGTATTTCACAGTCGGTTACTCCCGTATGCAACGTTCTCTCTTCTTTTTAATTAGTGTTAAGAGTTTTACTTAATTAATATATTCTAAATTTCATGTTGGGCAGTGTTACTTAATTAATAACAATTCTTTAAATTTCAATAAATTTATTACATACACATACCATACATTAACTAACTTTTTATATAATTAAATCTTAAATGTTCACAAATTCATTGTATGGTAACTTAATCTAACAGCATAGTCAGTACAAGCGAAGGCGCCAGACTCCATGGAGCACTGGCGAAAAGAACGCCTGTTGCGAACTTAGCACTGAAGCGTGGGGATAACTCCTTTACGAGCAGTGATTTGCAAAAACTATAACTACTCTTCGAGAAGCACTTCCCAGGCAGCACACCCCTGAAGGATGAGGCTATAGAAAGGGAAAGTAGATACAGGGCGTCAACTGACGACTGGCCATGCGCCAAGTCGCCAAGGGAGAAACTTAATTGGGCAATTGGAACATTCCAGCCTATAAGTCCCCTGGAATGGACGGCATATCGCCAGCCTTCCTTCAAACGGGACAGGAAATACTCCTCTCCCGTATTACCTATATTACCAACCCAAAATCCTTCAGACCCTTCAGCTTAACATCGTTTTTACTGAAAACGGTGGAAAAGTTGGCGGACTACAATATTAGAAGCACTTTGCTCAAGCAAAGTCCGCTGCACCCAACTCAGTATGCACACAGAGTAGGCAGATCAACGGACACAGCACTTTATCAGCTGCGACGTGCTTTGAGTGCGGCAACTGAAAATAAAGAAGTTGCTTTTTTGTGTCGAACTACTTAACAGGCTTGCTAAAAATGGTATTCAATGTTAAGGTTATGCCGTTGACATTCTAATCATAACGCGAGGCAAATTTGATGAATCGCTCTGTAACATAGTCCAGTCAGGGCAAAGAATAACGAGCCCTATGTCATCGTCTCCTTTACTAGACGACACAAGTTACAGAGAATGAGACAAATTTGGCTCTCAGGAGCCCTACTAGATATTAATTTCGCCAGGCCGCTATATACATGTCGTAGTATTGCCGGTAAATCATGGGGTATATCACCAAAGATACTAAGATGGCTATACCTAAGATCCATGCTAACCTATGGGGTGATAGAGCGCGACTGAACACCGTGAAGAAACAACTACAAGTTGCAAAGAATGGCCTGCATATGCATGACAGGAGCTATGCGCAGCTGCCCAACAATGGCCTTCAAGCCTTAATGGGAGCTCACATCACTCCTCCATACCATAAGACTCAAGCAAAAAGCAACGCTTTTAAGGTTGTCGGCATAAGGAGTAGGGGGTAATCATATCCTAAGCCATAATTATGCCCAACAGTTGTATGAGTAGTAAAAGGGAATGGACAACTCTGGATGAAGTCCATCCTATGTAACCGCACACCATAAAATGGTACAACGATGGATCACGCACCAATTAGGGCACAGGTCTTGGAATGGTCGGCTCTCGGGTATCTTGAATCCCTGGCAACACAGGCTGAGGTGTGTGCAATAACCTAAAACGTAACTATCGTAATACGGATACGGATACATTGAACGCTATAATGGGGACTAGGATAACATCGAAGGTAGTCCATAAAGTTAGTTTTAAGCTAGTCCTACTCGGGACTCATAACGGGCTCACCGTACGTTGGGTCCCGGGCCACAGGGACATAGCGGGAATACTAGGCGGCTAGAAAGAGAGACACACTATACGACTGAAACTTAGAAATGAAGAGAGACTGAGACGGAAACAGAGCTGGAGAGAGGCAGAAGCCGGATGTCTCCTAGGTGGTTATTATCTTGGACGATTCAAACAAATTATAACCATGGGAAAGAACAGCCTTAGAATACTTACCGGCTTATTGATCGGACACTGTGGACTAACAAGTCACCTAACTAAACTAGGTATATATAGTAGCGATCTGTGTAGGTTCTGTGAAAGAGAGCCCGAATTCTCGATGCACATCCTAGTATAATGTGCCGCCTTAACTAGAAGAAGACTCAGCATCCTAGGGGTGCATGTTTTGAATTGTAGAGACATAGAAGACCTGAACCCTACAAAGATCATCACATTCGTGCGGGATCTGGCGCTGATGGAAGAGCTATAGGCTCAGAACGGGGCACAATAGATCAAAACAGGTCGCGGTGCATTTCCCCCTAATAATAATCGTAATAAACTTAATCTAAGTTTTAACTGAATTCCTGTTTATGGCCTTGTTGAATTCAGCCTAAGATAATCGAAATTTCGCCGCAGTGCGGTAAGAATTTAGTCATGATGTTTCGGTCAATCGCCGTTCACATAGGATACATTACTTCCACAAGTGGGTGCACTTTATGCCACGGAGAAGTTTGATGTTTGCGGAATACACTGCAATTTTAATAGATTGTCCCAGACTTCGACGAAGCTGAACCGCTGCACGTGCGTTGTTAACACCAGCAGTATGCTTGTCGCGCTCGAACTGGCAAACTGTGCAGCTTCAATAACTCGGAAGGGCACTGGCACACTATAAGCGACCACAATTTGAAGTCCCGTTTCGGGAAGACATACAATTTCTGTCCAATATTGGTGGGAAGGTGTACCAACTAGTGTGGGTGTCGCTACGCACAGTTGCTAATTAGGTCACCATGCGAATGGTTGTAAATGGTTCGGCCAACGCATCATTATCGATCAGCTATTTATATGTGCGTTTACATGCCGACCGTTGTTACAATCATGTACTAAGAAAACGTTACTAGTGCGAATTGTTCTCATTTTCTTTTAATTTTAATGTGCATATATGTACACCACTACAGCACAGTTTTAATCTAAGTCTGCAAGACAAAGATAAAAGCTGAAGAAAGGTGTTCATATAAACTCCCTGCCATTCAGGTCTTCTAAAATATATAGCGAGTTTCCAACAGGAGCTAGCTTTGCATTAAAATTAGCGGATGCATTACTAAATACAAAGTTTCGTTTAACAACTATTTGTCCAACTTCAAATATACCTCGGATGTAATTTATATATTCTCTGATGTGATATCCGAGCGTAATTTAGCAAAACTCGCCAGCTCGATTCAACTTGATTGAGCGTTAGCTTAGTAGATTCAAACTTTTAAGCGATGAGCAATCTTTCCCGTTAGTGCGCATACGTTGTCCAAACACAGCGAAATAGGGTGAATAGATCGAATAACTCGATCTGCATTATATGATTGAGGTGAGTAAGCAGCGGTATAAATATGGTTAACATCATGCTTTGAGAGAAATGCAGTGAATTCATGACTTTTAAATTGAGTTCCATTATCACTTAAAATTATCTCAGGAACACAAGAAATAGGTTGATCGCAATGTCATGGGAACAACTAGCTTCCAAGATACAGTATAACAATCTGTCTCAGTATGAACAAAGTCTTTATGGTGTTTAATATATTCATCCACGACTTGAATGCGTCTGAGCTTAAGTTAATTTCGGGAATAACTTCAAGATATCCGGCTGCTATTTCCTCTTCTTGTGATCTAGACAATGCATCGGCTATCATATTTTCACTGCCTTTGCGATGTTCTATACTAACTTTAAAACCATGTAGCTTTATAGTCCATCTTGCGAGTCTGTCATGCAAGTCGTGTCGATTCATTAACCACCGTATACTTGCATGATCGGTTATAACTTTAACTTAATTTTAGGTGTCTATTTAATTCATCCAAATCCTTTTCCGCATTTTCATTCCACTCAAATGGTTCTTCTCTCAAGAATTCAGCTAAGGCGATTGCATTATCGGAATATTGATAGAGGAATCTTTGATACCAGCCGGTCATACCGGAAAAGCTCTTAAGCTGATGTTTTGTTTTAGATATTGGAAATTCCGAAACAGTCTGAATTTTATTTGGATTTATTCTCAATGTATTTTCATCTACAATATATCCTAAATATTCAACTCACTTGAGACGAAATTTATTTTTATTAACGTTTATCGTGAGATCAGCCTTTCGAAGTTGCGTTGCTACTTCTGCCAGGGAAGTTATCTTCCCTGTTCCTCAAAGTTTGAAGACATTACTAGTAAGTCATCCAAATAAACTAATACATGGGGCTTCATAGTATAATGAGGTATGACTTGATCCATAAGTCTGTACAACGTTTGATGCGCACTCGTTAATCCGAATGGCATCCTGGTAAATTGATAAGTCGGCCAAAAAGCATCATTTAGGTAATTTTTTGAAATACACTGAACAGATGGAAGACGACTTAACAGTCCTTTGATTAGAGGTGAAGGGGTATGAATCCTTAACTGTAACTGAATTTAGCTTCCTTGAATCGAATCAAATTCTCTCTTTCCTGGCCTGAGAACAAGAACAGCCGCCGAGGACCAGAGATAGGGGCTATTTCAGGGACTCCTAATTCAATCATTCTATCGATTTCAATACACATCTGTTGCTCTTTAGTAGAAGACAACGAATAATATATTTGTTTGATGGGTCTAGCATCGCCAGTACTGTGTTCGATTAAAGATGTTTTACCCAAACCATCTCTTTTCGAAAATAGAAAAAAAATACATTTACAACAGCTTTTAAGCAATTTCTCTCAGTAACACTAAGACACATACGAGGTGTGTTCAAAAAGTATTTTCGCGGGTTACGTATATTCGAATTTCGATTTTTTTGTAGCGTTATGTTGGTACTCATGTCTCTCACTTATGCCGACAAGCTCGGCCATTTTGAATGTTCACTTAATTGTTGACAGCTGCTTCGTCTTCGATTTTACCTATTCAAAAAAATGGATCGAAGAACCTGTATCAAATTTTGTGTGAAAAACGAAATTAAGTGCGCGGATGCATTCCGAATGTTGATTGTGGCATACGGAGAAGATACCTTGGACCGAAGCAACGTTTATGGGTGGTACAAAATGTTCTCAGAAGGCCGAGAAGATGTGAACGACGAAGAGCGTGCCGGACGCCCGAGCACTTCAACAGACGAAAAAATTAATGGAGTGGAGAAAATGGTATTGGCCAATCGTCGAATCACCGTTAGAGAAGTTGCTGAGGAGCTAGACATATCGATTGGCTCATGCCATTCGATTTTCATCAATGATTTGGGCATGAGACGGGTCGCCGCGAAATTCGTACCAAAATTGCTCAATTGCGACCAAAAACAGCATCGCATGAACATTGCTAATGAGATGTTGGACTCTGTCCGCGACGACCCAAATTTGCTCCAGAGGGTCATAACTGGTGACGAATCGTGGGTTTATGGTTACGACGTGGAAACCAAAGCTCAATCATCTCAATGGAAGCTGCCGCACGAACCAAGACCGAAAAAGCGCGCCAGGTTCGGTCGAATGTGAAAGTTTTGCTGACAGTTTTCTTCGATTGCAGGGGCGTGGTGCATCATGAGTTCTTGCCACAGGGTAGAACGGTCAATAAGGAATATTACCTGCAAGTTATGCGCAATTTGCGCGAAGCAATCCGCCAGAAACGCCCGGATTTGTGGAAGAACAAAAATTGGCTTTTGCACCACGATAACGCCCCTGCTCACACATCGTTGCTTGTGCGCGACTTTTTGGCCAAAAATAAAACACTAATGATGCCGCAGCCACCGTATTCCCCAGATCTGGCCCCTGTGACTTTTTCTTGTTCCCTAAACTGAAGAGGCCCATGAAAGGACGACGTTACGCTACGCTTGACGAGATAAAGACGGGATCGAAGGAGGAGCTGAACAAGATAAAAAAAATGATTTTTTGAAGTGCTTCGAAGATTGGAAAAACCGTTGGCACAAGTGTATAATATCTCATGGGGATTACTTTGAAGGGGACAAAATAGATATTCATGAATAAATAATCCAAAAATGTATCAAACATTTCTCCATTTCGCTGTTTCTTTAATAATCTTTTATCTCCTCATCCGTGCATTGATATATATATCACTCACGTATGGCATCGCATAGATGAAGCCAATTAGATAGACTATTTGTGCTTTTAAACCACCACAGAACAATATATTTGTAAATTGATAAAGCAAATTCCAATTCCCATTCAGGCATTGGTCTGTCAAACGATTGATCCGGTAAATAAAATCTTCCACAGAAATTTCATTAAAACTCCAAAGAATTTTATATAGTTCTAAATCTTGAAACTTTGTCCATCAATGCTTCGATTGTCTGAAGCACTCAAATCCCTTCATACCTATTGTTATTATATTTAAATTCATTGATTCATTTTTCTCGACTCTTGATTCATTTCAAAACTTACTGATGGTTATAAGAGAGATTAAGGTCATAGCTAAACTGATCTCGTCCGTCTCTGCTACAACCAAACTGGCTCGAAATCTATCTAACGAGTTAGAAATAAGTTGATTAATTCGTTGTTCAGAAAGGATGGGTGGGTCAAGCGAAGCAGTGGATAAATCAGGTTTACTTCTGACATAAATATTAGTGTAAGGCCAGTACTCCAGATTTTTTTTCGATGGTTATTGGATCTGGTATTAGGTCTATTCCTACGTGTAGCACCAGATCGATGGCCACCACGAACTGTTCGAGGAACTTCAAAGGGCTATTCCGATGACTGACTTTCGACATCATCTTACTGGGAAAGTGTACCTGACTGTCTACACGACGGACATGTTTCATTAGAACGTCACCAGGATACCCAGCAAGATCGATTGAATTTATGTTTGAAAGTGGTCTCCGCAATTTCGGTATTAATCGAGACTGGGTATCTACAAATGTTACAAAACACTATATCAGCATTTATGCTAGCTGCTATATATTCCTTACTTCGCTGCACTCTCATTATGATAAATGGTATATGTTAACGAATGAAAATTCAAGATTTATGTTAATCAGCGATAATTGAATAATTTTATATTTTAATTGATGGTACTAAATTTAGCAAGCGGTAATAATATTGGCTTAAATATCAAACGATAGGCGATAAGCGAATAATGAACGAAACTATCGAATCTATGAATCACTTTGGGATTTATCCGTTAATAAAATGGTTGCATTTTGAAATTATAAACATATAAATCGTAATTTCCCTTAACCAATAACTGATTCTACTATAATTTGAAGGATTGTTTTCGGAAAAGAGGAAAGTGGCGAAATAATGCACCAAGAACTATCTCATTCTCTTTTAACAATAATTGTGGTATTTATTTAGAAATCTATCAACTGGCTTAGATCGAAATGAAGCCAATACTAAAATTCCGAAAGGAGAAAAGAATTAAAAATCATTTATGCTTTTAGCTAACGGTTGTTAAATGATTATTTTTTCTTTCGTATATATTGATTATTGGTCAGGTACCGTAAAAAATAAAAAATAATAGACAGAGTGCTAAATGAACGGAATAAAACAACCAGACAGAATAGCTTCTTTACCCGCCCAGCCTGTAAAGACTAATATACAGTGCCTTTACCCTATTAAAGATGCTAAACCATATTTATCTCAGGAGCCCATTAAACTATTTTAATCAAAAATTAATTCCGTACATACTTCATAATGATGGTTTCTAATAATTGAACTAATAATATTCAATAATAAACTTATGCTACAAAGGCCCTTGGCTATATATATATATATAAATATGTAATTTGAGTTAACTAAATCAGGCTGGTATTTACGTATGTCTTTGTATGCAATATCTGTTATATGGGCATTCTTAGTTGGTTATTTTCTTTATAACTCACAATCTCAGAGTGCGGTTAAGCCGTACTTAAGCACCAAAACAGCTGTCTTAGTTCATCGTAGTCGACAGGCCTGAAGACGGATGGCGTTGCTGTTTTTGACTTCAAAACGGATTAGACAATACATGTATACATACCATACCAAGTTTAGTTAATGCATTATAAAATTAAATATTAATTCCTCACAAATTCATTCTATGTTAATTTAAACTAAAGTTTAATTAAGTTCAGTCCTAAATAATCGAAGTTTTGCAGTGCGGTCACTATTTCTTCAGGATGATTCGGTCAACCGCCGCTCACATATGATCCAATACTTGCACCAGTTGGTACACTTTTTGCCAATCAGATGTTAGATTTGCGTCCGAGACTTCGGCGCTGACCCGCTGCACGTGAGCACTGTACTGATGTATTCCCCGTATTGCACACCCAACTGATTAACAGCAAGTTAATTGTTAACGGTAGCAATACGCTGGTCGCACTCGAACTGGCCAACTGTGCAGCTTCAAGTACAGAAAGGCACTGGCACACTGTAAGTGATCACAATTTGTGTCATTGGTGTAGCCGCCCTGGCACAATTTGCTTATGGCAGCCGCCTCGTTTCGGGAAGACGCCTATACACCAAAAATATTTTAAATAATATACTATGCAAGGTCTTTATAATGCATTTACACAATTTATATCCAATATTGGTGGGGACTCACTTTTCGGCGTTTTTAGTATCGGTTTCTTTCAATTAATATCAATAAAACGAGCTTTAATATGACGATGCCGCCAAGTTCTTTTTCAATAAGAATATTGTTGCACACGTCGTCAATTGCAGAAATGAAATGCATTGGCCGGAACCAACTGTGTGGGCGTCGCTACGCACAGATGCTCTGAGTCAGAGTTGCTAATTAGGTCACCGATTAGAGTTACTAATTAGGTCACAAAGTGCTGTGAATGGTTCGGCCAACGCATCATTATTGATCAGCTGTTTACATGTGTGCTTACAGGTTGATCGTTGTTACAGTCACGTTTCAAAAAACTTTACCAGTGCGAATTGTTCTCTTTTTGTTCATTTTAATGTGCATATAGGTACAGGACTACAACACAGGTTTAATCTATGTCAGCTAGACGAAGATAATAATAAAATGAAGAAAGGTGTTCATATGAATTACCATATGTCTTTCACATGAAATGAGTATAATTCCCTGCCATTCAGGTCTTCTAAAATATATAGCGAGTTTCCCAACCTTTTCTCTACGCGGACTTTATTATTTG
>JAEIFX010001213.1:0-12324 GCA_018904325.1 Drosophila murphyi
TTTTAATAAGTCTGCTATCTTGGTATAACAAGTGTCACTATTTATGCATTTTAATTTTAAACCTTATGAAGGTCAATTATTCTATTCAGATTAAAATCTACCACAATTTCAAAGATGGAGTCACCAAAGTTAAAGAAGGTAAAGTGCTTTAAATAGTCTTCAGGAATCCAAAATTGTGTTGGACCACGTCTCCAAAAACGATAAAGGTCTATATCCCCTGCAATTTGTGAGCTGTAGTTTTCAAACTTTAAGTGCAGATTACCAAGAACGTCCACCAACAATTTTTCGCCTACACCTATCCCCGCTTCATCAATTTAAGAGATATCGCTACTGTTACCAAACTTCAAAGGAACGTTACTAACTTAAATCTACCGCAATTGGACAGTACTTCCTAGCTACACCCACCCTGTTCTATGTTGCTTGTTAGTTAATAATGGAATAACTTATGGTATCAAAGTATTTCGCAGTTATTTTATTAGGATTAATGTATTATATATTGGGCTGCATGTGATACACATAACATCTGTGACGATATAACAAGGAAATGTTTCCGCAAAGGTTTCAGTTTTTAATGAGCCGCGCCAGCTGAGTGCGTGCCAATGCCGTAGTTACATATGAGTGAGTAGCCAATTTGTTTTCTGTGTGTATAGTTTTTTTTTGTCGTTACCCTTTGATTAAAACTCGAAAACTCGCCTTACTGTCCCCGATCTATGACTGCATTTTGGCTAGCTTCTGGAGTCCGGTATATTTAACTCGACCTCCTAGCGATTGCAAAGCATTGTGTGGCTAGCAGCGTTTCTCAGCCAGTTCATCCAATTTGACGCTGATGACCATATCGATCTCTTTTTGACGCTGCTCCTCAAAGGCGCATGCCCTCTCGCTCTCCACACGCTCACGCATCTGATCACGACGTCTGGCCCGTTCATGCTCCTCCATTTGAGCGGTGACACCCTGGCGCAGACTCAACTTTCTGCCAAGTTTCTGTTGCTGTTCGAGCTGTTGTTGCTGCTGGTATCTCAAGCGTTCTCAAGCTTTAGTTCGTCTATTTCACGCTGGCGCTGTACTGAGTAACAAGACTTAAGCTTATTGATATGAGCCATTGCCTCACGATTGAACTGGTGCAGTTCGTCCGTTTGCCGGCGCCTTAACTCGACTGTTTTTCGCTCTTGCTGGCGATATTTACGCTCCATTCGCTCTTCGTTCGGCCAGCAGGCGCATCTCCTCTCGATTATCCTTTGCATCGAGGATCTTTTGCTGGATGACGAAGAGGGCATTCTTTTTATGCTCATTGGCCCGATCCCGTGCGGCCTTTTGCTGACACTGTTCCAAACGCTGTTGATCCTTTTCAATAATGTATTTAATGGCGCGGCGCTCATCCTTTTTCTCCTGCTCGCAGAGTAGTCGCCCAAAGTCCTGATGCAGCTGTATACAGTGACAGAGTTCGTTTCGATATCGTGTCTTTCGCTCTCCCCGCACCACTGCCTGCTCGGCTTGGAAACGCTTATGTTCCTCGTTGGCGTCTTGCATCTGTAGAGATTCGCCGCGACGTCGCTTCTCTGCAAAATGGCGCAGTTGGCGATGATCATTGATCTGCTGGCGCAAAGCATCTCCAAACGCCAGGCGCTTGTCGTGCGCCAAGTTCTCCTGATACGGCAGCGAACCCCATTTCGACTCATTGAATTCCGTATCCCTAAGCGCCTTCAATATCTCGTGCTCCGCTGCAGACGTTGCTTCAACGACCGCTCTCAATTTGTGCGATCCACATCGCACTGCATTTGGCTGCCCCAATAGCTCGCATCGCTGACTGTACGCGTACTTCGGTCCCGTAGCGTGCCTACAATTAATTAATATATACCGATCGATAATTGCGGAGAGTATGCTTGAACTTTAAATTTAAAAATTATAAATCAAACATTACGATAATACTTTGATCTCATATAAACTAAGTTGGTTCGACAAATATCGGCCAAACAGCAATAATGTATTGCAAAAGAAAGCAAATTAAATTGTTATACTGCCAATGATAGCTGTGGTGCTCGATAACTATCTGTAATGATTTCTGTATGACCATCAATCGTTGCGCTTGGGCTGCCTTCTCCACATCATTGTCGTCGGCCTCCGCATCGATTTGGCGTTGAAATTCAAGTTCGCGTCGGCGTCGCGCCTCATCGATTTCATGATAGATGCTGCGGACGCGTTCCTCCTCCTCCTTGTTCTGACGTTCGTCGTCCTTGTGCTGCTGCTGCTCGGCCAGCAGCTCCTCGGCGCTGGCTGGACGTGAGGATTTCATTCGTTCCACTTCCTCCTTTGGTAGTCTTGCAAATCCCTTTCGATCCCACGGCTGGCCAAGTACACTAAAATACGTTGCTTCACCCCCGCTTCCTTTGCGTCTGATTGGCTTACGTATAGGACTTGAGGGTAGGCAGTTAGATCTTGGCGGCACTGTGCCCGCAGGCAGTGCTCCATTTTTTGAGCTACCACATATAAAACCGGGTCGCTGCTGCATTAGACCCTCCCGCAACTGCTTCTCACAGATGCTCATGCATTCTGGAAGCTTCTTATCTATATGCTCTTGCATGAATCTCTTCAGCGGTTGCTTCATCTGCAGTGGCACCTTTCTCCGCAGTCTGTCATAGCAATCTGAATGTAGTGAGCTTACTGCGCGCTTAACGCATGGCGTCGACAAGTGCATCTTTCCTATTATTTGTGTGTTATTTAAATAATATATATATTAAGATTTTTTCTCAACTTTTTTCAGTGTTTTCTGTTTGTCCATTTGCTAACTCTCTGTGTGTGTTTGTACTACAGAATTTGATGTTGCTCACTTTGTGATAAAATTTCTCTCCAAGACTACTTTCAAAGTCTTGAAGATAAATCGAATAGTTCAAACTGATTGATTCAACTACTCCACTGCTTACATGATCGATTCCCAAGATGGCAATTTTTAAATTTGTTGTATTTGATTTTAATACTCTGATACCGGAGGTACAACACTATATTGGTTTTGTGCAATGTCCGGCATGCTGTCAGTCTATATGAACACAGCTTTTTTCGACACCCTTAAAGCTAAAGCCTTGAATCTTGGAATCTGCCTTGCGCCCGCGTCATATAACCGTGGTAAAAAGACCAAACAAATGCGCAGTAATATGAAAAATTGAAAGAAAGGAATGATACGTCAAGTGATGTCCTCACGAGTAAACTAAAAGTGTAATTATTGAGGAAGTTGAGAAAATTTCTTTGGAATCCATATTCCCAACGTTAGATATAAGATCTGATCAAAATTTTTGTGGATTACTGTTGAAAATTATGTTAATTTACATTCAATGCAGCCGTGCATCCATATATTTTACTAAAAAAAAAAACTAAAAAAACGCTGTTATTATTATTATTAAGAATGGCTTATGGCTCCTCCATCAGCCCCAACTCCCGCACAAACGTGAGGATCTTTGTTGGGTTGAGGTTCTTCTATGTCTTTGCAATCCAAGACCTCCGCCCCCAGGGTGCCCCTTCTTTTTTTTAAATAAGAGAAAACCCCCTCGGGGGTGTCTCGAGGGGCCTTTTCCCCCCCCCAAAAAAACCTGCAGAGATCGCTACTGAATATACCCAGTTTTGTCAGATGACTCCTTAGTCTACAGTGTCCTCTCAATAGACCGGTAAGTATCCTAAGGTTGTTTTTTCCCATTGTTTATAGTCTGTTTAAAACGTACAAGATTATAACCACCAAGGATATCTATTTTCTGGCTTGTCGGAGTCCTACTGCCTCTGACCAGCTCTGATGCCGTCTCTTTTCCTCGTTTCTAAGTTCCAGTAGTATAGTGTGTCTCCCTATGACACAATACGGTTCTGGTCCTGTTGGGGGCCTTCCTGCCCCCATTCTTGCTTGCTTATCAGCCGCCTCGTTTCCCGCTATGTCCCTGTGACCCGGGACCCAACGTAGGGTGAGCCTGTTGTGAGTCCCGAGCAGGTCTAGCTTTGAACGAACTTCATGGACTACCTTCGATGTTATCTTAGTCCCCATTATAGCTTTCAATGCTGCTTGACTGTCGGATAGGATGGATATATCCGTGTTCCGATAGTTACGTTCTATGTTGAAGTCCGCACATCTCCCTATCGCACACACCTCAGCCTGAAATATGCTGCTGTGTGTTCCCTTCGATTCATGGTAGAATACCCGAGGACCCACCACTCCAAGACCGGTGCCCTGATTCGTGAGTGATCCATCGGTGTACCATTTTATGGTGTGCGGTTTCATGGGATGGACTTCGTCCAGACTTGTCCATTCCCTTTTACTACTCATACGAACTGTGAAATTTCGCTCGAATGTGTATTCGGCTACCATTTCGTCCCTAGGTTGCGTCAGTAGGGGTAGTTCGTTTGAAAGGAGTTGGGCATCTTTATGGCTAAGGATATGGTTGCCCCCAACTCCTTCTGCCGATATCCTGAAAAGCGTGGCTCTCTGCTTGAGCCTTATGATATGGTGGAGTGGTGTTAGCTCCATTAAGGCTTCAAGGGCCATTGTTGGGCAGTTGCGCATAGCTCCTGTCACACATACGTAGGCCATTCTTTGCAACTTTTGTAGTTGTTTCTTCACTGTGATCATCCGCGCCCTGTCACCCCATACTACCACCCCATTGGTTAACGTGGGTCTTACTACCATCAGGTATAGCCATCTTAGTATCTTTGGTGATGTACCCCATGATTTACCTGCAATACTACGACATGTATAAAGCGCCCTGGAGCACTTTAATATCGTGTTTTGGACATGGGTGCCAAAGTTAAGCCTGCTATCGAATGTGACTCCCAGGTATTTGACCTGCCTACTTGTTTTTATTAGGGTCCCTGAGAGCCATATTTGGCTCTTCCTCTGTAACTTATGTCGTCTGGTAAAGGGGACGATGACTGTTTTCGTAGGGTTTAGGTAGAGTCAAACCTCCATACACCAGTCATACATTATCCTTAGCCCTGACTGGACTATGTCACAGTGTGATTCTTCAAATTTGCCTCGCGCTATGATAACAATGTCATCGGCATAACCTTGACATTGAATACCACTGTTAGCAAGTCTGTTTAGTAGTTCGTCTACTAACAGACTCCAGAGTAGCGGATACAACACCCCTCCTTGGGGACAGCCTTTGGTGGGTAGGACTGTTACAGTGCTATCATGTAATGATGCCGTGGCTTGCCTGGATCGTAGCAGTGCAAGTATCCATCTGCTGGTAGTATGGTCCAGGCCTCTTCTCTCAAGGGTAGCATTGATTGCATCATGAGATGTGTTATCAAAGGCACCTTCTATATCTAAGAATGCGCACAGTGCTACTTCCTTATTATCAATTGCCGCGCTCAAAGTACGTCGCAGCTGATAAAGTGCAGTGTCCGTGGACCTGCCTACTCTGTATGCATGCTACGTTGGGTGCAGCGGCCTTTGTTTAAGCAAAGTGCTTCTGATTTTTGTGGTCCACCAGCTTTTCCAACGTTTTCAGTAAAAACGATGTTAAGCTAATGGGTCTGAAGGACTTTGGGCTGGTAATGTCTTTCTTCCCTGCCTTGGGGATGAAGACTACCCTAGCTCTTCTCCATGCGCCCGGTATGTATCCGAGGGCTAGGCTACTTACCAATGCTTTTCTAATACGGGAGAGGAGTATTTCCTGTCCCGTTTCCAGAGGACTTATACGGCTGGAATGTCCCAATTGCCCAATTAAGTCTCTCCCTTGAGACTGTCGACTTAGCGCATGCCCAGTCGTCAGTTGACGGCCTGTATCTACTTTCCCTTTCGATAGCCTCCTCCTGCAGGGGTGTGCTTCCTGGGAAGTACGTCTCGAAAAGTTAAACTAGTTTCTGCAAATCACTGCTCGTAAAGGAGTTATCCGCACGCTTCAGTGCTAAGTTCGCATCAGGCGCTCGTTTCGCCAATGTTCTATGGAGCCTGGCGCCTTCGCTTGTGTTAACTATGCTTTCGCAGAAGTTTCTGTAATTCTTCCGTTTGGCCTTCCTTAGGAGGGCAGTCTTTCACGGTACTGCTCCCACACTCCGCATCTCTTTGCTTTATTAAAGAGGCGACGTGTGGTCACGCGCAGCCTTTCCAGGCTGTCGTTGCACCATTGGGCAGTATAGGGAGAGCCCTAAGGCCGACTTATAACCTTCCCAGTTGCTTTTCCGGGGTTTGCGACCTGGTGTACTACTATCCGTATTTAATTGTAACTTAAATAGGATAGTTCTGTGATCAGACATTTATTCCTCTTGGGAAACGTGCCAGTCCCTAAGGTGAGGTTTTACGGACCAACTAATCGGGGTGATGCCTAGCACCTCCTCCCTGATTCTAGTTACAAATTTCGGTGTAGATCCGACATTGCCTAATTGGTGTTACTTCGCTTTATTTTATTATTCAGACACTCCCTGACACGGCAAAACTTCTCTCTAACAATTAAATTAGCCATTAATCTCAGTGATGTGTTCGCTTCAAACGTTTTCGCGTTATTTTCATTTTCATTTGGAATCCACGTTTCCTAATTTTTTTGGTGGAATCCACGTTTCTCCCAATCCTATATAATATACCAAAATGGATATCAACACCTTTATATTTTATATTATTACTTTTTTATTCAATATTATTTTACAGGAACAAATTGTTTGCAAAAAATAAATAAAATAAAAGCCAATAAAAAATACAATCTTTTGCAAAAGATTTGAAAAATATGTTTTTTTTTTAATTTTAGGTTCACTTTCTCTTCTGGTATTTTTATTGTTAATATCTGAATTTATTGTTGTATGTTTTTAATGCTGAAGCTCGTCCATTTTCGTCGTTTCCTCGTAATCTTTTTTGTTTAACGCCATCTCGATTGCACTACCAACTGTGCCTTTTTCTTCAATTCTATTATTTTCTGTCATTCTCAACTGTTGGGTTTATATTTTTTTTTATCGATTTGCTTTGAACTACTTTACATCTTTTAGGACTCGGCACTTTGACGACTTCTTAACGACGACCTTAACGCCTCGACAATACTGTTCGGATATTCTTTTTCTTCTATTACTGGTTTTAGATTTGTGAACTGGCAGGAAAACATCTTTGGACCACGCTCACTCCAGCACATAAAAATTATAATAGCAATTTAAGAGCTTTAGATATCAAACTTAGACGATAGATTTCCAATATATTTTTTGGACAACGCCGACTCCCGCCCCGAAATTCAGAAAAGCTTATATCTACCGCAATTTTAAGCCCATTATGAAAACATGTCGGTATTTATTGGCTACCACCACCCTCGTCTGTGGCACCTGTTTTTTATTACTTATGGTATCAGAATATTTCGCAATCGATTACGCCCGACTTCAACATTCTCTTACTCTTACTAAATATATTACATACTCTTAAATATTATACTAATTTACATTCGATGCAAATGTGAATCTAAACATTTCTTTTAGTTCCTCTTTAATATATACCAATTGCTTGAGTTCACAACGCACTTCGTACTTAGTATATTTTCCAAACCGGACAAGGAATGTTCGCTGTAACACATATAGTGTTCTCTCAGAAACATTTTTAATAAGTCCGCTCTCTGTATCAATACTTTAACCATTTTTCTACGAACAGTTGCATCACTGAAGTACTTATTTCTCTTGATATAACAAGAGTCAATATTTATGCATTTTATTATTAAACCTTAGAAGAAGGTATAGTGCTTTAAATACTCTTCAGGAATCCAAAACTGTGTTGAAACACGCACCCCAAAAACGATAATGGCATATTTTGGCAGCAGCCGCAACAAAGTTACAATCACATTAAAGGATCTATGTATATATTTAATTTGTCGCCTGTGTGGCTTAACATAAATAGTTGTTGTTACATATGCACACTCTCTAAAGTGTAGTTTAGCTGCAGCAACCAGCGTTTAACTCCCTTTGTGCTGCGCTCTCTTTCTCATTCTCGAAAAAAGTCGCTCGCTATCGATAGTTGGAGCTGCCAACAGGCAAACAGGTGGTAACCCTCAGATTTGAATTTTAAGAGAGTGGAGGGAGAGGAAGTTTTTTTGGAAAGAGAGTGGGCGTTGCGCGCTCAAGAGAGGAAAGGAAGTTTTTTTTTGGAAGAGAGAGGGAGTTTGCGCGCTCAAGAAAGGGAGATGGTAGAATATTATCCGAGCGGCGAGCAAAAGATGGAATAAAAGGTCAATGATCTGATTTTATGAGAGGACAGTTGAAAGTCAGCGGCGAGAAGAAAGTAGTATGAAGGAGCGCAAAGTGCGGGAGTAAAAATTCTTTTTTTTATGGAAAAAAGTGAGAAAAAAAGGGAGAGAAATATCGGGACTAAATTTGAATTAAAAACCAAAAATACAAACCTACAATATTTAATAAAATCCACCGAAGGCAATAAATTCAAGTGATCAAGAAAAATTTAAAACCAACTATACAAACCCACAATATTTAATAAAATCCACCAACGGCAAAAAATTTCAAATAATAAAGAATAAATTATAACCCGCAAATACGAATCCACAAAGTGTATAAAACCAACCGGCGGCAAAGTTTAAATATTTAAGTAAAAACGCCGAAATGCACACCCGCCAAGTTTAATAAAATCCGCCCGACGACAAAACACAATCAAAAACCACCGACAAAGACACCAAAAATTTAAATGTTAACACAAACCGATTAAATGAAATTCACACCGGTAGAAGGTTACCAGGAGCAGGCCGCCATCCGGAACCACCGGCGACAAGGAAGAGCAGGACGAGGGGAGAGAATGATCGGAACCATCCAACAAAATGGTGAGTCCGTTCCAATAAAATCTCGGCGGTAGGAAACTTGTATATGTCAACAGTGCGCAGGCCTAACGCACCTCTCGGACAGCTGATCCGTGTTACATCAGTGATGCGCAGCCGTCGACATTGATGCGTAACTTTTTTGTTGGCTATATTTGCAGATCATAGTTTACGTATATATATTTGTTTTTTTGTTGTTAACTATTTAATTATTAGTTTATCAGTACGGCTAAAATTAATTACCTTGAAGCCCATAATAGATTACGTTACCTTAATTATTAATAGCCATAAGCAATTATTTGCGCTGGGCAAATACGCATTCCGGCTTTTAGCTTTAATCGTCACCGAGACATTTCTATGTTGGTTTTCTACGTGGCAAATGCTAGTTGATTATTTGTTGCCAATATTTTTCTTTCGTCTGGCATACAATTTCTGTGAGTAGATACCCTTATATCATTATCCCGGGGAGCTCCGTAGGGTACTTAAGGGTGTCCCCAACTGAAAACTCACCTTCGTGTTGAAAAAAAGTTATATATAGGTTAGGTAAAAAGACTTTAAGCCCGAAACAAGACTGCGCCGAAAGACGGCAATTGTGAAGGCGTAGAAGGTCGAATAAAGATTTGTCAGATCTCGTTCGTTTAAATTACATTTAGGGTAATAACTATGTATACTAATGAGTCAGAGCATAAAATATTAGCCGTAAACGATGAATATTAAATATACTTAGTCAATTAAAATGAGGGCTTAAGGGGAGAGGACCAAAATGTTCTTGGGATAATATGTGATCTTTGACATTAAAAGGGTGGAGACCTAACTAAATGATTTCGCCCTACAGGAAGGGCGGGAGCGCTACGGCTGTAACAGCGACGCCACCGTTGAACGTCGAAGTCAAAGTATTTTTTTGTTTTAAACAATTGTTGCCACTGTCCGTTAAATCAGCTTTTTAATAGTGATGTGTAGATTTATTTAGTGTTGTGTTATTGTACGATCGGCGGGCATGGGTAGACCCACCCCTAATGGAGTACTGTCTGGCCGGAGCTGCCCCACTAGGACAAACCGACTCGTAACAATATGGCGCCAAATCTGCAAAAAGTTTTTTTTCTGATATAGGCTTGCGCTTAACTAGAAGAGAAAAAAATTTTTTTGTGTTAAAAAAAAATAAACACGAGACGACGAAATCTCGCTAGACGTTGTCTACCACTTTGTATCATTCTAGAGTCGCGGCTTATTAGAAGCCTGAAGCTCACTCACATTGTGCGATTTGGGGGTGATCGGGTGGCAGTCGAACAATTCATTAGGGACCAGAGTAGAGATTTGGAGACTTACGCGGCTCATGAGAGTGAGCGTACATTGCTCCAAAATTATATTTGTTTTGTCTGGCAGCGTTCATGTCATTATAAAGGTGGTGGAGACATTACCGCTTTTTTATTAGCCGGCGTTTTTTGTTTTTTTTTTTTAGAGTTTTGTTTAGGTTCAGAACATTGTATTTATTATTATTATTTATTAGTACTTATTATTCATTTGTTTATTATTATCGGCAATAATATTGTGATAATTTATAAAATTAATAATGGCAACGGGAAGCGATCATGGACCTCAAACACGTCAAGTCAGCGGTTAATGCAGCGTTGGCGCAAGCAGACGCTACTTATAGGCAATCGCTGTCCCCAGGAAGCGATTAGGGACGAGATGCCGGTATGCAAAGTATGATGCAGTCTTTGAATGAGGTACTAAGACCAGTAGAGGCCAGTCGAGAAATGGGAGCCGAAAAGCCGGTCAGGTCATCGGATTTTTCTTGGCCTCCAGGACCATCCAATGCTATCAAGAGATGCCAGCAAAATACCACAGAATCATAGGGCGATACCCAAGCGCAGTTTGCCAACCTCACCGGTCAGGGATCCAATTCTTCCTACACTTCCAACCAAGCCGACGAGAAGAGACGTAAGGGAAGAGATGGTTACTTATCCAGAAGTAGCAAATGTAGACCATCGACATGCTCGGGATTGGCGAAATCCCGGAGTAGGTCGGAGAAGATGGGTCGACCAGGAAGATACGGAAGAAGAGCTCTACGAACCAACTTACGAGAATATCCATGATCGTGCGAGATATCCTTGGAAGATAGAAAGGTGGGGAGTACTGAGGTCGTTTCATAAGTTTTTGACAGGGAAAGCCAGAGAATGGTATTGGCTACATGTCAAGCACGAGTCGACAGTTGGCCCTCTTTGAGGAAGGCACTTTTGACCAGATTTCGTTCGGATGCATGCGCTGTTAAATCGGGAACAGCAATCTGGGGAAAGGGCGGAAGATTATATTCAATCCATGCGACAGCTGGCATCCCGATTGCAGAAACCATTGCCGGAGCGAGATCTGGTCAAAATTATCAAGAAAGGGCTGAGGGATAATATTGCCAGATACGTATACGCAATGGATGTGTTTACTGTGGACCAATTGCGGGACGAATTAGGTGAGGTAGAAAGGAGTTTTGGAAAGCGTTACGGCTGACCCATGCCTGGCGACTCTCAATTAGATCAGGTCAGAAAAGAGTGAACCGACCCGGATGTTGGAAAGGTGGCGAGGATGGCCATGATTTCCGAAATTGTCCAACGCTGGAGCGTCCAGAGACCATCTCTCCTAAATGTCCAGAATGCTCGGGAAACGGTCGGATGAGCGTGAAGAGGACGGGCGACCACGTTCGAGGATTCAGTCCGGCAAGGAGAAGAAATAGGTAAACAGCCCTGATAAATTGGCAAAAATAAACACGGTAATGTAATCAAGCGTTTACCTCTCGAAGAAAAGATAAGAAAATATTTAGAAGTAAGAAATAGAATATTTAGTGATAGGCAATTATAAGAAGAACGAGAACGAGAACGCTTTCGACGACGACGAGTATTGCGAAAGGTTTTAGTTGAGGCTGTACGGCGTGGCGATCTAAAAGATTCACGGGTATTCGCGGAAGTATTGGTAGGCCAGTACACCTTAAGAAGTCTCTTGGATACTGGGGCGAGCGTCAGTTTGCTAGGTAAAGGCAGTCAAGCCACGACAGATCGATCATCGGCCGAGTTGAGCTATCCATATCTTACCGAGATCTAACTAAAAACATCACATTCTGATATTTCCATACCTGAAACAACGAGCATATTTAGGAATCGATTTCTGATCTCTATAAGGTTGCTACGACAGAGAAGAAAGTCGAAGAAGTGTTGGCAGTGTCCATGACACATTATAGGGAAGAAGAGGTTGAAGTGGAGGTAGAGACCGACTCGTGGGAACTATCTAGAGATGAAAGATGCCAGTTGGAGGCCGTAAGGAAGGAATTTCTATCTCCAGCCATGCAGTAAATTATGCACGACGAGGCAGATAAGATGTTGGAACTAGGGGTCATAGAAGAGAGCAATAGTCTGTGGAGTAATCGTACAACAGTCGTACGAAGGCCGGGCAAAAATCGCTTCTGATTGGATGCTCGAAAGCTCAACGAATTGACCGTAAAGGACGCCTATCCTTTACCCTGCATAGAAGGCATACTGTCAAGAATATACCAAACACACCACATCTCTAGCGTTGATTTAAA
>JAEIFX010001214.1:0-27029 GCA_018904325.1 Drosophila murphyi
TTTTGACGGAGATAGGCCATTAATATAATATAATTTTAGATGAGTCTGAAGTCATTTTCTTTAAATGCAGTTTCGTTTCAAAAATCGAGCAATTTCTAAAAGTAACTTCATATTTTATGTGGGGCCATTTTTGACGGAGATATGCCATTAATACAATATATAAATTTGGATGAGTCTGAAGACATTTTCTTTAAATGCAGTTTTGTTTAAAAAAATCGAGCAATTTCTAAAAGTAACTTTATTATTGGAGTGGGCCCCTTTTTGACGAGAGTATGGCCATTAATATAATATATAATTTTAGATGAGTCTGAAGTCATTTTTTTAAATGCAGTTTTGTTTCAAAAATCGAGCAAATTCTAAAAATAACTTCATTATTGAAGTGGGGCCATTTTTGACGGAGATATGGCCATTAATACAATATATAATTTTAGATGAGTCTGAAGTCATTTTCTTTAAATGCAGTTTTGTTTCAAAAATCGAGCAAATTCTAAAAGTACCTTCATATTTGAAGTGGGGCCATTTTTGACGGAGATATGGCCATTAATACAATATATAATCTTAGATGAGTCTGAAGTCATTTTGTTTAAATGCAGTTTTGTTTCAAAAATCGAGCAATTTCTAAAAATACCTTCATATTTGAAGTGGGGCCATTTTTGACAGAGATATGGCCATTAATACAATATATAATTTTAGATGAGTCTGAAGACATTTTCTTTAAATGCAGTTTTGTTTAAAAATCGAGCAAATTCTAAAAATACCTTCATATTTGAAGTGGGGCCATTTTTGACGGAGATATGGCCATTAATATAATATATAATTTTAGATGAGTCTGAAGTCATTTTCTTTAAATGCAGTTTTGTTTCAAAAATCGAGCAATTTCTAAAAGTACCTTCATATTTGAAGTGGGGCCATTTTTGACGGAGATATGGCCATTAATACAATATATAATTTTAGATGAGTCTGAAGACATTTTCTTTAAATGCAGTTTTGTTTCAAAAATCGAGCAATTTCTAAAAATAACTTCATATTTGAAGTGGGGCCATTTTTGACAGAGATATGGCCATTAATATAATATATAATTTTAGATGAGTCTGAAGTCATTTTGTTTAAATGCAGTTTTGTTTCATAAATCGAGCAATTTCTAAAAATACCTTCATATTTGAAGTGGGGCCATTTTTGACGGAGATATGGCCATTAATATAATATATAATTTTAGATGAGTCTGAAGTCATTTTCTTTAAATGCAGTTTTGTTTCAAAAATCGAGCAATTTCTAAAAATAACTTCATTTTTGAAGTGGGCCATTTTTGACAGAGATATGGCCATTAATATAATATATAATTTTAGATGAGTCTGAAGTCATTTTGTTTAAATGCAGTTTTGTTTCATAAATCGAGCAATTTCTAAAAATACCTTCATATTTGAAGTGGGGCCATTTTTGACGGAGATATGGCCATTAATATAATATATAAATTTAGATGAGTCTGAAGACATTTTCTTTAAATGCAGTTTTGTTTTAAAAATCGAGCAAATTCTAAAAATACCTTCATATTTGAAGTGGGGCCATTTTTGACGGAGATATGGCCATTAATATAATATATAATTTTAGATGAGTCTGAAGTCATTTTCTTTAAATGCAGTTTTGTTTCAAAAATCGAGCAAATTCTAAAAATACCTTCATATTTGAAGTGGGGCCATTTTTGACGGAGATATGGCCATTAATACAATATATAATTTTAGATGAGTCTGAAGTCATTTTCTTTAAATGCAGTTTTGTTTCAAAAATCGAGCAATTTCTAAAAAATTACTATTTTAAGTGGGACCATTTTTGACGGAGATATGGCCATTAATACAATATATAATTTTAGATGAGTCTGAAGTCATTTTGTTTAAATGCAGTTTTGTTTCAAAAATCGAGCAATTTCTAAAAATACCTTCATATTTGAAGTGGGGCCATTTTTGACGGAGATATGGCCATTAATATAATATATAATTTTAGATGAGTCTGAAGACATTTTCTTTAAATGCAGTTTTGTTTTAAAAATCGAGCAAATTCTAAAAATACCTTCATATTTGAAGTGGGGCCATTTTTGACGGAGATATGGCCATTAATACAATATATAATTTTAGATGAGTCTGAAGTCATTTTCTTTAAATGCAGTTTTGTTTCAAAAATCGAGCAATTTCTAAAAGTAACTTCATATTTTATGTGGGGCCATTTTTGACGGAGATATGGCCATTAATATAATATATAAATTTGATGAGTCTGAAGTCACATTTTCTTTAAATGCAGTTTTGTTTAAAAAATCGAGCAAATTCTAAAAGTAACTTTATTTTTGATGGGGCCATTTTTGGGAGATATGGCCATTAATAATAATAACTTTAGATGAGTCTGAAGTCATTTTCTTTAAATGCAGTTTTGTTTCACAAATCGAGCAATTTCTAAAAATACCTTCACATTTGAAGTGGGGCCATTTTTGACGGAGATATGGCCATTAATACAATATATAATTTTAGATGAGTCTGAAGACATTTTCTTTAAATGCAGTTTTGTTTAAAAAATCGAGCAATTTCTAAAAGTAACTTTATTATTTGAAGTGGGCCCATTTTTGACAGAGATATGGCCATTAATATAATATATAATTTTAGATGAGTCTGAAGTCATTTTCTTTAAATGCAGTTTTGTTTCAAAAATCGAGCAATTTCTAAAAATAACTTCATATTTGAAGTGGGGCCATTTTTGACGGAGATATGGCCATTAATATAATATATAATTTTAGATGAGTCTGAAGACATTTTCTTTAAATGCAGTTTTGTTTCAAAAATCGAGCAATTTCTAAAAGTAACTTCATATTTGAGGTGGAGCTATTTTTGGCGGAGATATGGCCATTAATACAATATATAATTTTAGATGAGTCTGAAGTCATTTTCTTTAAATGCAGTTTTGTTTCAAAAATCGAGCAATTTCTAAAAGTAACTTCATATTTGAGGTGGAGCTATTTTTGGCGGAGATATGGCCATTAATACAATATATAATCTTAGATGAGTCTGAAGACATTTTCTTTAAATGCAGTTTTGTTTCAAAAATCGAGCAATTTCTAAAAGTAACTCCATATTTGAAGTGGGGCCATTTTTGACGGAGATATGGCCATTAATACAATATATAATTTTAGATGAGTCTGAAGTCATTTTCTTTAAATGCAGTTTTGTTTCAAAAATCGAGCAATTTCTAAAAATACCTTCATATTTGAAGTGGGGCCATTTTTGACGGAGATATGGCCATTAATACAATATATAATTTTAGATGAGTCTGAAGTCATTTTCTTTAAATGCAGTTTTGTTTAAAAAATCGAGCAATTTCTAAAAATAACTTCATATTTGAAGTGGGGCCATTTTTGACAGAGATATGGCCATTAATAATATATAATTTTAGATGAGTCTGAAGTCATTTTCTTTAAATGCAGTTTTGTTTCACAAATCGAGCAATTTCTAAAAATACCTTCATATTTGAAGTGGGGCCATTTTTGACGGAGATATGGCCATTAATATAATATATAATTTTAGATGAGTCTGAAGACATTTTCTTTAAATGCAGTTTTGTTTCAAAAATCGAGCAAATTCTAAAAATACCTTCATATTTGAAGTGGGGCCATTTTTGACGGAGATATGGCCATTAATATAATATATAATTTTAGATGAGTCTGAAGTCATTTTCTTTAAATGCAGTTTTGTTTCAAAAATCGAGCAATTTCTAAAAATACCTTCATATTTAGTGGGGCCATTTTTGACGGAGATATGGCCATTAATATAATATATAATGGATGGTCTGAGCATTTTTTAAATGGTTTTGTTAAATAATTTTAATAGATGAGTCTGAAGTCATTTTCTTTAAATGCAGTTTCGTTTCAAAAATCGAGCAATTTCTAAAAGTAACTTCACATTTTATGTGGGGCCATTTTTGACGGCGATATGCCATTAATACAATATATAAATTTGGATGAGTCTGAAGAATTTTTTAAATGCAGTTTTGTTTCAAAAATCGAGCAATTTCTAAAAGTTACTTTATTATTGGAGTGGGCCCCTTTTTGACGGAGATGTGGCCATTAATATAATATATAATTTTAGATGAGTCTGAAGTCATTTTCTTTAAATGCAGTTTTGATTCATAAATCGAGCAAAGTATAAAAATAACTTCATTATTGGCGTGGGACCATTTTTGACGGAGATATGGCCATTAATACAATATATAATTTTAGATGAGTCTGAAGTCATTTTCTTTAAATGCAGTTTTGTTTTAAAAATCGAGCAATTTCTAAAAGTAACTTCATATTTTATGGGGCCATTTTTGACGGAGATATATCCATTAATATAATATATAATTTTAGATGAGTCTGAAGTCATTTTCTTTAAATGCAGTTTCGTTTCAAAAAATCGAGCAATTTCTAAAAGTAACTTCACATTTTATGTGGGGCCATTTTTGACGGCGATATGCCATTAATACAATATATAAATTTGGATGAGTCTGAAGAATTTTAAATGCAGTTTTGTTTAAAAAATCGAGCAATTTCTAAAAGTAACTTTATTATTGGAGTGGGCCCCTTTTTGACAGAGATATGGCCATTAATATAATATTAAATTTTAGATGAGTCTGAAGTCATTTTCTTTAAATGCAGTTTTGATTCATAAATCGAGCAAAGTATAAAAATAACTTCATTATTGGCGTGGGGCCATTTTTGACGGAGATATGGCCATTAATACAATATATAATTTTAGATGAGTCTGAAGACATTTTCTTTAAATGCAGTTTTGTTTAACAAATCGAGCAATTTCTAAAAGTAACTCCATATTTGAAGTGATGCCATTTTTGACAGAGATATGGCCATTAATACAATATATAACTTTAGATGAGTCTGAAGTCAATTTGTTTAAATGCAGTTTTGTTTCACAAATCGAGCAATTTCTAAAAATACCTTCATATTTGAAGTGGGGCCATTTTTGACGGAGATATGGCCATTAATATAATATATAAATTTGGATGAGTCTGAAGACATTTTCTTTAAATGCAGTTTTGTTTTAAAAATCGAACAAATTCTAAAAATACCTTCATATTTGAAGTGGGGCCATTTTTGACGGAGATATGGCCATTAATATAATATATAATTTTAGATGAGTCTGAAGTCATATTCTTTAAATGCAGTTTCGTTTCAAAAATCGAGCAATTTCTAAAAGTAACTTCATATTTTATGTGGGGCCATTTTTGACGGAGATATGGCCATTAATACAATATATAATTTTAGATGAGTCTGAAGTCATTTTCTTTAAATGCAGTTTTGTTTCAAAATATCGGCAAATTCCTAAAATCATTCCTTCAATTTTAAGTGGGGCCATTTTTGACAGAGATATGGCCATTAATATAATATATAATTTTAGATGAGTCTAAAGTCATTTTCTTTAAATGCAGTTTTGATTCATAAATCGAGCAAAGTATAAAAAAACTTCTATATTTTTATTGTGGGGCCATTTTTGATGGAGATATGGCCATTAATACAATATATAATTTTAGATGAGTCTGAAGTCATTTTCTTTAAATGCAGTTTTGTTTCAAAAATCGAGCAAATTCTAAAAATACTTATTTTATTTTTGACAGAGATATGGCCATTAATATAATATATAATTTTAGATGAGTCTGAAGTCATTTTCTTTAAATGCAGTTTTGTTTCAAAAATCGAGCAATTTCTAAAAGTAACTTCATATTTGAAGTGGGGCCATTTTTGACGGAGATATGGCCATTAATAAAATATATAATTTTAGATGAGTCTGAAGTCATTTTGTTTAAATGCAGTTTTGTTTCAAAAATCGAGCAATTTCTAAAAATACCTTCATATTTGAAGTGGGGCCATTTTTGACAGAGATATGGCCATTAATACAATATATAATTTTAGATGAGTCTGAAGACATTTTCTTTAAATGCAGTTTTGATTCATAAATCGAGCAAAGTATAAAAATAACTTCATTATTGGCGTGGGGCCATTTTTGACGGAGATATGGCCATTAATACAATATATAATTTTAGATGAGTCTGAAGTCATTTTCTTTAAATGCAGTTTTGTTTCAAAAATCGAGCAATTTCTAAAAATAACTTCATATTTGAAGTGGGGCCATTTTTGACAGAGATATGGCCATTAATACAATATATAATTTTAGATGAGTCTGAAGTCATTTTGTTTAAATGCAGTTTTGTTTCAAAAATCGAGCAATTTCTAAAAATACCTTCATATTTGAAGTGGGGCCATTTTTGACGGAGATATGGCCATTAATATAATATATAAATTTGGATGAGTCTGAAGTCATTTTCTTTTAAATGCAGTTTTGTTTCAAAAATCGAGCAAATTCTAAAAATACCTTCATATTTGAAGTGGGGCCATTTTTGACGGAGATATGGCCATTAATATAATATATAATTTTAGATGAGTCTGAAGTCATTTTCTTTAAATGCAGTTTTGTTTCAAAAATCGAGCAATTTCTAAAAATAACTTCATATTTGAAGTGGGGCCATTTTTGACGGAGATATGGCCATTAATACAATATATAATTTTAGATGAGTCTGAAGTCATTTTGTTTAAATGCAGTTTTGTTTCAAAAATCGAGCAAATTCTAAAAATACCTTCATATTTGAAGTGGGGCCATTTTTGACGGAGATATGGCCATTAATATAATATATAATTTTAGATGAGTCTGAAGTCATTTTCTTTAAATGCAGTTTTGTTTCAAAAATCGAGCAAATTCTAAAAATACCTTCATATTTGAAGTGGGGCCATTTTTGACGGAGATATGGCCATTAATATAATATATAATTTTAGATGAGTCTGAAGTCATTTTCTTTAAATGCAGTTTTGTTTCAAAAATCGAGCAATTTCTAAAAATAACTTCATATTTGAAGTGGGGCCATTTTTGACGGAGATATGGCCATTAATACAATATATAATTTTAGATGAGTCTGAAGTCATTTTCTTTAAATGCAGTTTTGTTTCAAAAATCGAGCAAATTCTAAAAATACCTTCATATTTTAAGTGGGGCCATTTTTGACGGAGATATGGCCATTAATATAATATATAATTTTAGATGAGTCTGAAGTCATTTTCTTTAAATGCAGTTTTGTTTCAAAAATCGAGCAAATTCTAAAAATACCTTCATATTTGAAGTGGGGCCATTTTTGACGGAGATATGGCCATTAATATAATATATAATTTTAGATGAGTCTGAAGACATTTTCTTTAAATGCAGTTTTGTTTCAAAAATCGAGCAAATTCTAAAAATAACTTCATTATTGGCGTGGGGCCATTTTTGACGGAGATATGGCCATTAATACAATATATAATTTTAGATGAGTCTGAAGTCATTTTCTTTAAATGCAGTTTTGTTTCAAAAATCGAGCAATTTCTAAAAATACCTTCATATTTGAAGTGGGGCCATTTTTGACGGAGATATGGCCATTAATACAATATATAATTTTAGATGAGTCTGAAGTCATTTTCTTTAAATGCAGTTTTGTTTCAAAAATCGAGCAATTTCTAAAAATACCTTCATATTTGAAGTGGGGCCATTTTTGACGGAGATATGGCCATTAATATAATATATAATTTTAGATGAGTCTGAAGTCATTTTCTTTAAATGCAGTTTTGTTTCAAAAATCGAGCAAATTCTAAAAATACCTTCATATTTGAAGTGGGGCCATTTTTGACGGAGATATGGCCATTAATATAATATATAATTTTAGATGAGTCTGAAGTCATTTTCTTTAAATGCAGTTTTGTTTCAAAAATCGAGCAATTTCTAAAAAGTAACTTCATATTTTAAGTGGGGCCATTTTTGACGGAGATATGGCCATTAATACAATATATAATTTTAGATGAGTCTGAAGTCATTTTCTTTAAATGCAGTTTTGTTTCAAAAATCGAGCAAATTCTAAAAATACCTTCATATTTTAAGTGGGGCCATTTTTGACGGAGATATGGCCATTAATACAATATATAATTTTAGATGAGTCTGAAGTCATTTTCTTTAAATGCAGTTTTGTTTCAAAAATCGAGCAATTTCTAAAAATACCTTCATATTTGAAGTGGGGCCATTTTTGACGGAGATATGGCCATTAATACAATATATAATTTTAGATGAGTCTGAAGTCATTTTGTTTAAATGCAGTTTTGTTTCAAAAATCGAGCAATTTCTAAAAATACCTTCATATTTGAAGTGGGGCCATTTTTGACGGAGATATGGCCATTAATATAATATATAATTTTAGATGAGTCTGAAGTCATTTTCTTTAAATGCAGTTTTGTTTCAAAAATCGAGCAATTTCTAAAAATACCTTCATATTTGAAGTGGGGCCATTTTTGACGGAGATATGGCCATTAATACAATATATAATTTTAGATGAGTCTGAAGTCATTTTCTTTAAATGCAGTTTTGTTTCAAAAATCGAGCAAATTCTAAAAATACCTTCATATTTGAAGTGGGGCCATTTTTGACGGAGATATGGCCATTAATACAATATATAATTTTAGATGAGTCTGAAGTCATTTTCTTTAAATGCAGTTTTGTTTCAAAAATCGAGCAATTTCTAAAAATACCTTCATATTTGAAGTGGGGCCATTTTTGACGGAGATATGGCCATTAATATAATATATAATTTTAGATGAGTCTGAAGTCATTTTGTTTAAATGCAGTTTTGTTTCAAAAAATCGAGCAATTTCTAAAAATAACTTCATATTTGAAGTGGGGCCATTTTTGACGGAGATATGGCCATTAATATAATATATAATTTTAGATGAGTCTGAAGTCATTTTCTTTAAATGCAGTTTTGTTTCAAAAATCGAGCAAATTCTAAAAATAACTTCATTATTGGCGTGGGGCCATTTTTGACGGAGATATGGCCATTAATACAATATATAATTTTAGATGAGTCTGAAGTCATTTTCTTTAAATGCAGTTTTGTTTCAAAAATCGAGCAATTTCTAAAAATACCTTCATATTTGAAGTGGGACTATTTTTGACAGAGATATGGCCATTAATACAATATATAATTTTAGATGAGTCTGAAGTCATTTTGTTTAAATGCAGTTTTGTTTCAAAAATCGAGCAATTTCTAAAAATACCTTCATATTTGAAGTGGGGCCATTTTTGACGGAGATATGGCCATTAATATAATATATAAATTTGGATGAGTCTGAAGTCATTTCGTTTTAATGCAGTTTTGTTTCAAAAATCGAGCAAATTCTAAAAATTCCTTCATATTTGAAGTGGGGCCATTTTTGACGGAGATATGGCCATTAATATAATATATAATTTTAGATGAGTCTGAAGTCATTTTCTTTAAATGCAGTTTCGTTTCAAAAATCGAGCAATTTCTAAAAGTAACTTCATATTTTATGTGGGGCCATTTTTGACGGAGATATGGCCATTAATACAATATATAATTTTAGATGAGTCTGAGGACATTTTCTTTAAATGCAGTTTTGTTTCAAAAATCGAGCAAATTCTAAAAATACCTTCAGATTTTAAGTGGGGCTATTTTTGACAGAGATATGGCCATTAATATAATATATAATATTAGATGAGTCTAAACTAATTTTCTTTAAATGCAGTTTTGATTCATAAATCGAGCAAAGTATAAAAATAACTTCATATTCTATGTGGGGCCATTTTTGACGGAGATATGGCCATTAATACAATATATAATTTTAGATGAGTCTGAAGTCATTTTGTTTTAATGCAGTTTTGTTTCAAAAATCGAGCAAAGTCTAAAAATAACTTCATTATTGGCGTGGGGCCATTTTTGGCGGAGATATGGCCATTAACATAATATATAATTTTAGACGAGTCTGAAGTCATTTTCTTTAAATGCAGTTTTGTTTAAAAAAATCGAGCAATTTCTAAAAGCAACTCCATATTTGAAATGGGGCCATTTTTGACAGAGATATGGCCATTAATGAAATATATAACTTTAGATGAGTCTGAAGTCATTTTGTTTAAATGCAGTTTTGTTTCACAAATCGAGCAATTTCTAAAAATACATTCAGATTTGAAGTGGGACTATTTTTGACGGAGATATGGCCATTAATACAATATATAATTTTAGATGAGTCTGAAGTCATTTTCTTTAAATGCAGTTTTGTTTCAAAAATCGAGCAATTTCTAAAAGTAGCTCCATATTTGAAGTGGGGCCAATTTTAACAGAGATATGGCCATTAATATAATATATAATTTTAGATGAGTCTGAAGTCATTTTGTTTAACTGCAGTTTTGTTTAAAAAATCGAGCAATTTCTAAAAGTAACTTTATTTTAGTGGGCCCTGTTTGACAGAGATATGGCCATTAATATAATATATAATTTTAGATGAGTCTGAAGTCATTTTCTTTAAATGCAGTTTTGATTCATAAATCGAGCAAAGTATAAAAATAACTTCATTATTGGCGTGGGACCATTTTTGACGGAGATATGGCCATTAATACAATATATAATTTTAGATGAGTCTGAAGTCATTTTCTTTAAATGCAGTTTTGTTTCAAAAAATCGAGCAATTTCTAAAAGTAACTTCATATTTTATGTGGGGCCATTTTTGACGGAGATATGGCCATTAATACAATATATAATTTTAGATGAGTCTGAAGACATTTTCTTTAAATGCAGTTTTTTTAAAAAATTTAAAAAATTGATTTTTGACGAGAGATATGGCCATTAATACAATATATAGTTTTAGATGAGTCTGAAGTCATTTTGTTTTAATGCAGTTTTATTTAAAAAATCTAGCAATTATCTAAAGGCAACTTCATATTTTATGTGGGGCCATTTTTGACAGAGATATGGCCATTAATACAGAATATAATTTTATATGAGTCTGAAGTCGTTTTGTTTAATTGAAGTTTTGTTTCAAAAATCGAGCAAATTCTAAAAATACCTTCATATTTGATGGAGATAATATATAATTTTAGATGAGTCTGAAGGCATTTTCTTTAAATGCAGTTTTGTTTCAAAAATCCAGCAATTTCTAAAAGTAACTTCATATTTTAAGTGGGGCCATTTTTGACGGAGATATGGCCATTAATACAATATATAATTTTAGATGAGTCTGAAGACATTTTCATTAAATGCAGTTTTGTTTCAAAAATCGAGCAAATTCTAAAAATTCCTTCATATTTGAAGTGGGGCCTGTTTTGACGGAGATATGGCCATTAATATAATATATAATTTTAGATGAGTCTGAAGTCATTTTCTTTAAATGCAGTTTCGTTTCAAAAATCGAGCAATTTCTAAAAGTAACTTCATATTTTATGTGGGGCCATTTTTGACGGAGATATGGCCATTAATACAATATATAATTTTAGATGAGTCTGAAGACATTTTCTTTAAATGCAGTTTTGTTTGAAAAATCGAGCAAATTCTAAAAATACCTTCAGATTTTAAGTGGGGCCATTTTTGACAGAGATATGGTCATTAATATAATATATAATTTTAGATGAGTCTGAAGACATTTTCTTTAAATGCAGTTTTGTTCAAAAATCGAGCAAATTCTAAAAATACCTTCAGATTTTAAGTGGGGCCATTTTTGACAGAGATATGGCCATTAATACAATATATAGTTTTAGATGAGTCTGAAGTCATTTTGTTTTAATGCAGTTTTGTTCAAAAAATCGAGCAATTTCTAAAGGCAACTTCATATTTTATGTGGGGCCATTTTTGACAGAGATAAAGCCATTAATACAGAATATAATTTTATATGAGTCTGAAGTCGTTTTGTTTAATTGAAGTTTTGTTTCAAAAATCGAGCAAATTCTAAAAATACCTTCATATTTGATGGAGATAATATATAATTTTAGATGAGTCTGAAGACATTTTCTTTAAATGCAGTTTTGTTTCAAAAATCGAGCAATTTCTAAAAGTAACTTCATATTTGAAGTGAATCTATTTTTGACGGAGATATGGCCATTAATACAATATATAATTTTAGATGAGTCTGAAGACATTTTCTTTAAATGCAGTTTTGTTTCAAAAATCGAGCAAATTCTAAAAATTCCTTCATATTTGAAGTGGGGCCTTTTTTGACGGAGATATGGCCATTAATATAATATATAATTTTAGATGAGTCTGAAGTCATTTTTTTTAAATGCAGTTTTGTTTCAAAAATCGAGCAATTTCTAAAAGTAACTTCATATTTTATGTGGGGCCATTTTTGACGGAGATATGGCCATTAATATAATATATAATTTTAGATGAGTCTGAAGTCATTTTCTTTAAATGCAGTTTCGTTTCAAAAATCGAGCAATTTCTAAAAGTAACTTCATATTTTATGTGGGGCCATTTTTGACGGAGATATGGCCATTAATACAATATATAATTTTAGATGAGTCTGAGGACATTTTCTTTAAATGCAGTTTTGTTTCAAAAATCGAGCAAATTCTAAAAATACCTTCAGATTTTAAGTGGGGCTATTTTTGACGGAGATATGGCCATTAATATAATATATAAATTTGGATGAGTCTGAAGTCATTTCGTTTTAATGCAGTTTTGTTTCAAAAATCGAGCAAATTCTAAAAATTCCTTCATATTTGAAGTGGGGCCATTTTTGACGGAGATATGGCCATTAATATAATATATAATTTTAGATGAGTCTGAAGACATTTTCTTTAAATGCAGTTTTGATTCATAAATCGAGCAAAGTATAAAAATAACTTCATTATTGGCGTGGGGCCATTTTTGACGGAGATATGGCCATTAATACAATATATAATTTTAGATGAGTCTGAAGTCATTTTCTTTAAATGCAGTTTTGTTTCAAAAATCCAGCAATTTCTAAAAATACCTTCATATTTGAAGTGGGACTATTTTTGACAGAGATATGGCCATTAATACAATATATAATTTTAGATGAGTCTGAAGTCATTTTGTTTAAATGCAGTTTTGTTTCACAAATCGAACAATTTCTAAAAATACCTTCATATTTGAAGTGGGGCCATTTTTGACGGAGATATGGCCATTAATATAATATATAAATTTGGATGAGTCTGAAGTCATTTTCGTTTTAATGCAGTTTTGTTTCAAAAATCGAGCAAATTCTAAAAATTCCTTCATATTTGAAGTGGGGCAATTTTTGACGGAGATATGGCCATTAATATAATATATAATTTTAGATGAGTCTGAAGTCATTTTCTTTAAATGCAGTTTCGTTTCAAAAATCGAGCAATTTCTAAAAGTAACTTCATATTTTATGTGGGGCCATTTTTGACGGAGATATGGCCATTAATACAATATATAATTTTAGATGAGTCTGAGGACATTTTCTTTAAATGCAGTTTTGTTTCAAAAATCGAGCAAATTCTAAAAATACCTTCAGATTTTAAGTGGGGCTATTTTTGACAGAGATATGGCCATTAATATAATATATAATATTAGATGAGTCTAAAGTCATTTTCTTTAAATGCAGTTTTGATTCATAAATCGAGCAAAGTATAAAAATAACTTCATATTTTATGTGGGGCCATTTTTGACGGAGATATGGCCATTAATACAATATATAATTTTAGATGAGTCTGAAGTCATTTTCTTTAAATGCAGTTTTGTTTAAAAAATCGAGCAATTTCTAAAAGTAACTCCATATTTGAAATGGGGCCATTTTTGACAGAGATATGGCCATTAATAAAATATATAACTTTAGATGAGTCTGAAGTCATTTTGTTTAAATGCAGTTTTGTTTCACAAATCGAGCAAAGTCTAAAAATAACTTCATTATTGGCGTGGGGCCATTTTTGACGGAGATATGGCCATTAACATAATATATAATTTTAGATGAGTCTGAAGTCATTTTCTTTAAATGCAGTTTTGTTTAAAAAATCGAGCAATTTCTAAAAGCAACTCCATATTTGAAATGGGGCCATTTTTGACAGAGATATGGCCATTAATGAAATATATAACTTTAGATGAGTCTGAAGTCATTTTGTTTTAATGCAGTTTTGTTTCAAAAATCGAGCAAAGTCTAAAAATAACTTCATTATTGGCGTGGGGCCATTTTTGACGGAGATATGGCCATTAACATAATATATAATTTTAGACGAGTCTGAAGTCATTTTCTTTAAATGCAGTTTTGTTTAAAAAATCGAGCAATTTCTAAAAGCAACTCCATATTTGAAATGGGGCCATTTTTGACAGAGATATGGCCATTAATGAAATATATAACTTTAGATGAGTCTGAAGTCATTTTGTTTAAATGCAGTTTTGTTTCACAAATCGAGCAATTTCTAAAAATACATTCAGATTTGAAGTGGGACTATTTTTGACGGAGACATGGCCATTAATACAATATATAATTTTTGATGAGTCTGAAGTCATTTTCTTTAAATGCAGTTTTGTTTCAAAAATCGAGCAATTTCTAAAAGTAGCTCCATATTTGAAGTGGGGCCAATTTTAACAGAGATATGGCCATTAATATAATATATAATTTTAGATGAGTCTGAAGTCATTTTGTTTAACTGCAGTTTTGTTTAAAAAATCGAGCAATTTCTAAAAGTAACTTTATTATTTGAGTGGGCCCCTTTTTGACAGAGATATGGCCATTAATATAATATATAATTTTAGATGAGTCTGAAGTCATTTTCTTTAAATGCAGTTTTGATTCATAAATCGAGCAAAGTATAAAAATAACTTCATTATTGGCGTGGGACCATTTTTGACGGAGATATGGCCATTAATACAATATATAATTTTAGATGAGTCTGAAGTCATTTTCTTTAAATGCAGTTTTGTTTCAAAAATCGAGCAATTTCTAAAAGTAACTTCATATTTTATGTGGGGCCATTTTTGACGGAGATATGGCCATTAATACAATATATAATTTTAGATGAGTCTGAAGTCATTTTGTTTAAATGCAGTTTTGTTTCAAAAATCGAGCAATTTCTAAAAATACCTTCATATTTGAAGTGGGGCCATTTTTGACGGAGATATGGCCATTAATACAATATATAATTTTAGATGAGTCTGAAGTCATTTTCTTTAAATGCAGTTTTGTTTCAAAAATCGAGCAAATTCTAAAAATACCTTCAGATTTTAAGTGGGGCCATTTTTGACTTAGATATGGCCATTAATACAATATATAATTTTAGATGAGTCTGAAGACATTTTCTTTAAATGCAGTTTTGTTTCAAAAATCGAGCAATTATTAAAGGCAACTTCATATTTTATGTGGGGCCATTTTTGACAGAGATAAAGCCATTAATACAGAATATAATTTTATATGAGTCTGAAGTCGTTTTGTTTAATTGAAGTTTTGTTTCAAAAATCGAGCAAATTCTAAAAATACCTTCATATTTGATGGAGATAATATATAATTTTAGATGAGTCTGAAGGCATTTTCTTTAAATGCAGTTTTGTTTCAAAAATCCAGCAATTTCTAAAAGTAACTTCATATTTTAAGTGGGGCCATTTTTGACGGAGATATGGCCATTAATACAATATATAATTTTAGATGAGTCTGAAGACATTTTCATTAAATGCAGTTTTGTTTCAAAAATCGAGCAAATTCTAAAAATTCCTTCATATTTTGAAGTGGGGCCTTTTTTGACGGAGATATGGCCATTAATATAATATATAATTTTAGATGAGTCTGAAGTCATTTTCTTTAAATGCAGTTTTGTTTCAAAAATCGAGCAATTTCTAAAAGTAACTTCATATTTTATGTGGGGCCATTTTTGACGGAGATATGGCCATTAATACAATATATAATTTTAGATGAGTCTGAAGACATTTTCTTTAAATGCAGTTTTGTTTGAAAAATCGAGCAAATTCTAAAAATTAACTTCATATTTTAAGTGGGGCCATTTTTGACAGAGATATGGCCATTAATACAATATATAGTTTTAGATGAGTCTGAAGTCATTTTGTTTTAATGCAGTTTTGTTCAAAAAATCGAGCAATTTCTAAAGGCAACTTCATATTTTATGTGGGGCCATTTTTGACAGAGATAAAGCCATTAATACAGAATATAATTTTATATGAGTCTGAAGTCGTTTTGTTTAATTGAAGTTTTGTTTCAAAAATCGAGCAAATTCTAAAAATACCTTCATATTTGATGGAGATAATATATAATTTTAGATGAGTCTGAAGGCATTTTCTTTAAATGCAGTTTTGTTTCAAAAATCCAGCAATTTCTAAAAGTAACTTCATATTTTAAGTGGGGCCATTTTTGACGGAGATATGGCCATTAATATAATATATAATTTTAGATGAGTCTGAAGACATTTTCTTTAAATGCAGTTTTGTTCAAAAATCGAGCAAATTCTAAAAATACCTTCAGATTTTAAGTGGGGCCATTTTTGACAGAGATATGGCCATTAATACAATATATAGTTTTAGATGAGTCTGAAGTCATTTTGTTTTAAATGCAGTTTTGTTCAAAAAATCGAGCAATTTCTAAAGGCAACTTCATATTTTATGTGGGGCCATTTTTGACAGAGATAAAGCCATTAATACAGAATATAATTTTATATGAGTCTGAAGTCGTTTTGTTTAATTGAAGTTTTGTTTCAAAAATCGAGCAAATTCTAAAAATACCTTCATATTTGATGGAGATAATATATAATTTTAGATGAGTCTGAAGGCATTTTCTTTAAATGCAGTTTTGTTTCAAAAATCCAGCAATTTCTAAAAGTAACTTCATATTTTAAGTGGGGCCATTTTTGACGGAGATATGGCCATTAATACAATATATAATTTTAGATGAGTCTGAAGACATTTTCTTTAAATGCAGTTTTGTTTCAAAAATCGAGCAAATTCTAAAAATTTCTTCATATTTTAAGTGGGGCAATTTTTGACGGAGATATGGCCATTAATATAATATATAATTTTAGATGAGTCTGAAGTCATTTTCTTTAAATGCAGTTTTGTTTCAAAAATCGAGCAATTTCTAAAAGTAACTTCATATTTTATGTGGGGCCATTTTTGACGGAGATATGGCCATTAATACAATATATAATTTTAGATGAGTCTGAAGACATTTTCTTTAAATGCAGTTTTGTTTCAAAAATCGAGCAAATTCTAAAAATACCTTCATATTTTAAGTGGGGCCATTTTTGACAGAGATATGGCCATTAATATAATATTAGATGAGTCTGAAGACATTTTCTTTAAATGCAGTTTTGTTTCAAAAATCGAGCAAATTCTAAAAATTTCTTCATATTTGAAGTGGGGCCATTTTTGACGGAGATATGGCCATTAATATAATATATAATTTTAGATGAGTCTGAAGTCATTTTCTTTAAATGCAGTTTTGTTTCAAAAATCGAGCAATTTCTAAAAGTAACTTCATATTTTATGTGAGGCCATTTTTGACGGAGATATGGCCATTAATACAATATATAATTTTAGATGAGTCTGAAGACATTTTCTTTAAATGCAGTTTTGTTTCAAAAATCGAGCAAATTCTAAAAATACCTTCAGATTTTAAGTGGGGCCATTTTTTACAGAGATATGTTCATTAATATAATATATAATTTTAGATGAGTCTGAAGACATTTTCTTTAAATGCAGTTTTGTTTCAAAAATCCAGCAATTTCTAAAAGTAACTTCATATTTTAAGTGGGGCCATTTTTGACAGAGATATGGCCATTAATACAATATATAGTTTTAGATGAGTCTGAAGTCATTTTGTTTTAATGCAGTTTTATTTAAAAAATCGAGCAATTATTAAAGGCAACTTCATATTTTATGTGGGGCCATTTTTGACAGAGATAAAACCATTAATACAGAATATAATTTTATATGAGTCTGAAGTCGTTTTGTTTAATTGAAGTTTTGTTTCAAAAATCGAGCAAATTCTAAAAATACCTTCATATTTGATGGAGATAATATATAATTTTAGATGAGTCTGAAGGCATTTTCTTTAAATGCAGTTTTGTTTCAAAAATCCAGCAATTTCTAAAAGTAACTTCATATTTTAAGTGGGGCCATTTTTGACGGAGATATGGCCATTAATACAATATATAATTTTAGATGAGTCTGAAGACATTTTCATTAAATGCAGTTTTGTTTCAAAAATCGAGCAAATTCTAAAAATTTCTTCATATTTGAAGTGGGGCAATTTTTGACGGAGATATGGCCATTAATATAATATATAATTTTAGATGAGTCTGAAGTCATTTTCTTTAAATGCAGTTTCGTTTCAAAAATCGAGCAATTTCTAAAAGTAACTTCATATTTTATGTGAGGCCATTTTTGACGGAGATATGGCCATTAATACAATATATAATTTTAGATGAGTCTGAAGACATTTTCTTTAAATGCAGTTTTGTTTCAAAAATCGAGCAAATTCTAAAAATACCTTCAGATTTTAAGTGGGGCCATTTTTGACAGAGATATGGTCATTAATATAATATATAATTTTAGATGAGTCTGAAGACATTTTCTTTAAATGCAGTTTTGTTCAAAAATCGAGCAAATTCTAAAAATACCTTCAGATTTTAAGTGGGGCCATTTTTGACAGAGATATGGCCATTAATACAATATATAGTTTTAGATGAGTCTGAAGTCATTTTGTTTTAATGCAGTTTTGTTCAAAAAATCGAGCAAAGTCTAAAAATAACTTCATTATTGGCGTGGGGCCATTTTTGACAGAGATAAAGCCATTAATACAGAATATAATTTTATATGAGTCTGAAGTCGTTTTGTTTAATTGAAGTTTTGTTTCAAAAATCGAGCAAATTCTAAAAATACCTTCATATTTGATGGAGATAATATATAATTTTAGATGAGTCTGAAGACATTTTCTTTAAATGCAGTTTTGTTTCAAAAATCGAGCAATTTCTAAAAGTAACTTCATATTTGAAGTGAATCTATTTTTGACGGAGATATGGCCATTAATACAATATATAATTTTAGATGAGTCTGAAGACATTTTCTTTAAATGCAGTTTTGTTTCAAAAATCCAGCAATTTCTAAAAGTAACTTCATATTTTATGTGGGGCCATTTTTGACGGAGATATGGCCATTAATACAATATATAATTTTAGATGAGTCTGAAGACATTTTCATTAAATGCAGTTTTGTTTCAAAAATCGAGCAAATTCTAAAAATACATTCAGATTTTAAGTGGGGCCATTTTTGACGGAGATATGGCCATTAATACAACATATAATTTTAGATGAGTCTGAAGGCATTTTCTTTAAATGCAGTTTTGTTTCAAAAATAGAGCAATTTCTAAAAGTAACTTCATAATTGAAGTGGATTTATTTTTGACAGAGATATGGCCATTAATACAATATATAATTTTAGATGAGTCTGAAGTCATTTTGTTTTAATGCAGTTTTGTTTAAAAAATCGAGCAATTTCTAAAGGCAACTTCATATTTTATGTGGGGCCATTTTTGACAGAGATAAAGCCATTAATACAGAATATAATTTTATATGAGTCTGAAGTCGTTTTGTTTAATTGAAGTTTTGTTTGAAAAATCGAGCAAATTCTAAAAATACCTTCATATTTGATGGAGATAATATATAATTCTAGATGAGTCTGAAGACATTTTCTTTAAATGCAGTTTTGTTTCAAAAATCCAGCAATTTCTAAAAGTAACTTCATATTTTAAGTGGGGCCATTTTTGACGGAGATATGGCCATTAATACAATATATAATTTTAGATGAGTCTGAAGACATTTTCTTTAAATGCAGTTTTGTTTCAAAAATCGAGCAAATTCTAAAAATACCTTCAGATTTTAAGTGGGGCCATTTTTGAGGGATATATGGCCATTAATACAATATATAATTTTAGATGAGTCTCAAGACATTTTCTTTAAATGCAGTTTTATTTCAAAAATCGAGCAATTTCTAAAAGTAACTTCATATTTGAAGTGGATCTATTTTTGACGGAGATATGGCCATTAATACAATATATAATTTTAAATGAGTCTGAAGACATTTTCTTTAAATGCAGTTTTGTTTCAAAAATCCAGCAATTTCAAAAAGTAACTTCATATTTTATGTGGGGCCATTTTTGATGGAGATATGGCCATTAATACAATATATAATTTTAGGTGAGTCTGAAGACATTTTCATTAAATGCAGTTTTGTTTCAAAAATCGAGCAAATTCTAAAAATACATTCAGATTTTAAGTGGGGCCATTTTTGACGGAGATATGGCCATTAATACAACATATAATTTTGGATGAGTCTGAAGGCATTTTCTTTAAATGCAGTTTTGTTTCAAAAATCGAGCAATTTCTAAAAGTAACTTCATATTTGAAGTGGATTTATTTTTGATGGAGATATGGCCATTAATACAATATATAATTTTAGATGAGTCTGAAGACATTTTCTTGAAATGCAGTTTTGTTTCAAAAATCCAGCAATTTCTAAAAGTAACTTCTTATTTTAAGTGGGGCCATTTTTGACGGAGATATGGCCATTAATATAATATATAATTTTAGATGAGTCTGAAGACATTTTCTTTAAATGCAGTTTTGTTTCAAAAATCGGGCAAATTCTAAAAATACCTTCAGATTTTAAGTGGGGCCATTTTTGACAGAGATATGGCCATTAATACAATATATAGTTTTAGATGAGTCTGAAGTCATTTTGTTTTAATGCAGTTTTGTTCAAAAAATCGAGCAATTTCTAAAAGTAACTTCATATTTTAAGTGGGGCCATTTTTGACAGAGATATGGCCATTAATATAATATATAATTTTAGATGAGTCTGAAGACATTTTTTTTAAATGCAGTTTTGTTTCAAAAATCGAGCAAATTCTAAAAATACCTTCAGATTTTAAGTGGGGCCATTTTTGACAGAGATATGGCCATTAATATAATATATAATTATTAGATGAGTCTAAACTCATTTTCTTTAAATGCAGTTTTGTTTCATAAATCGAGCAATTTCTAAAAGTAACTTCATATTTTATGTGGGGCCATTTTTGATAGAGATATGGCCATTAATACAATATATAATTTTAGATGAGTCTGAAGACATTTTCTTTAAATGCAGTTTTGTTTCAAAAATCGAGCAAATTCTAAAAATACATTCAGATTTTAAGTGGGGCCATTTTTGACGGAGATATGGCCATTAATACAATATATAATTTTAGATGAGTCTGAAGGCATTTTCTTTAAATGCAGTTTTGTTTCAAAAATCGAGCAATTTCTAAAAGTAACTTCATATTTGAAGTGGGGCCATTTTTGATGGAGATATGGCCATTAATACAATATATAATTTTAGATGAGTCTGAAGACATTTTCTTTAAATGCAGTTTTGTTTCAAAAAATCGAGCAATTTCTAAAAGTAACTTCATATTTTAAGTGGGGCCATTTTTGACGGAGATATGGCCATTAATACAATATATAATTTTAGATGAGTCTGAAGACATTTTCTTTAAATGCAGTTTTGTTTCAAAAATCGAGCAAATTCTAAAAATACCTTCATATTTGAAGTGGGGCCATTTTTGACGGAGATATGGCCATTAATATAATATATAATTTTAGATGAGTCTGAAGACATTTTCTTTAAATGCAGTTTTGTTTCAAAAATCGAGCAAATTCTAAAAATACCTTCATATTTGAAGTGGGGCCATTTTTGACGGAGATATGGCCATTAATATAATATATAATTTTAGATGAGTCTGAAGCCATTTTCTTTAAAAGCAGTTTTGTTTAAAAAAAAGCAATTTCTAAAAGTAACTTCATATTTTATGTGGGGCCATTTTTGACGGAGATATGGCCATTAATACAATATATAATTTTAGATGAGTCTGAAGTCATTTTCTTTAAATGCAGTTTTGTTTCAAAAATCGAGCAAATTCTAAAAATACCTTCAGATTTTAAGTGGGGCCATTTTTGACAGAGATATGGCCATTAATACAATATATAATTTTAGATGAGTCTGAAGACATTTTCTTTAAATGCAGTTTTGTTTCAAAAATCGAGCAAATTCTAAAAATAACTTCATATTTTATGTGGGGCCATTTTTGACAGAGATAAGGCCATTAATACAGAATATAATTTTATATGAGTCTGAAGTCATTTTGTTTAAATGAAGTTTTGTTTAAAAAATCGAGCAAGTTCTAAAAATACCTTCATATTTTATTTGGAGATATGTTAATATAATATATAATTTTAGATGAGTCTGAAGACATTTTCTTTAAATGCAGTTTTGTTTCAAAAATCGAGCAATTTCTAAAAGTAACTTCATATTTTAAGTGGGGCCATTTTTGACGGAGATATGGCCATTAATACAATATATAATTTTAGATGAGTCTGAAGACATTTTCTTTAAATGCAGTTTTGTTTCAAAAATCGAGCAAGTTCTAAAAATACCTTCATATTTTAAGTGGGGCCATTTTTGAGGGAGATATGGCCATTAATACAATATATAATTTTAGATGAGTCTGAAGACATTTTCTTTAAATGCAGTTTTGTTTCAAAAATCGAGCAATTTCTAAAAATAACTTCATATTTGAAGTGGGGCCATTTTTGACGGAGATATGGCCATTAATACAATATATAATTTTAGATGAGTCTGAAGACATTTTCTTTAAATGCAGTTTTGTTTCAAAAATCGAGCAATTTCTAAAAGTAACTTCATATTTGAAGTGGATTTATTTTTGATGGAGATATGGCCATTAATACAATATATAATTTTAGATGAGTCTGAAGACATTTTCTTTAAATGCAGTTTTGTTTCAAAAATCCAGCAATTTCTAAAAGTAACTTCATATTTTAAGTGGGGCCATTTTTGACAGAGATATGGCCATTAATACAATATATAATTTTAGATGAGTCTGAAGACATTTTCTTTAAATGCAGTTTTGTTTCAAAAATCAAGCAAATTCTAAAAATACCTTCAGATTTTAAGTGGGGCCATTTTTGACAGAGATATGGCCATTAATATAATATATAATTTTAGATGAGTCTAAAGTCATTTTCTTTAAATGCAGTTTTGATTCATAAATCGAGCAAATTTTAAAATAACTTCATATTTTATGTGGGGCCATTTTTGACGGAGATATGGCCATTAATACAATATATAATTTTAGATGAGTCTGAAGTCATTTTCTTGAAATGCAGTTTTGTTTCAAAAATCGAGCAATTTCTAAAAATACCTTCATATTTGAAGTGGGGCCATTTTCGAATTTTTGACAGAGATATGGCCATTAATACAATATATAATTTTAGATGAGTCTGAAGTCATTTTCTTTAAATGCAGTTTTGTTTCAAAAATCGAGCAAAGGAAAATAACTTTCATATTTTATGTGGGGCCATTTTTGACAGAGATATGGCCATTAATACAATATAATTTTAGATGAGTCTGAAGACATTTTAAAGTTTCAAAAATCGAGCAAATTCTAAAATATTTTTCATTTTTGAGATATATATATAATTTTAGATGAGTCTGAAGACATTTTCTTTAAATGCAGTTTTGTTTCAAAAATCGAGCAAATTCTAAAATAATTCATCCTATTTTAAGTGGGGCCATTTTTGACGGAGATATGGCCATTAATACAATATATAATTTTAGATGAGTCTGAAATTTTCTTTAAATGCAGTTTTGTTTCAAAAATCGAGCAATTTCTAAAAGTAACTCCATATTTAGATGGGGGGCCATTTTTGACGGAGATATGGCCATTAATACAATATATAATTTTAGATGAGTCTGAAGTCATTTTTTTTAAATGCAGTTTTGTTTCAAAAAATCGAGCAAATTCTAAAAGTAACTTCATATTTGAAGTGGGGCCATTTTTGACGGAGATATGGCCATTAATACAATATATAAATTTAGATGAGTCTGAAGTCATTTTCTTTAAATGCAGTTTTGTTTCAAAAAATCAGGAAATTTCAAAAAGTAACTTCATATTTGAATGGGGGGCCATTTTTGACAGATATGGCCATTAATACAATATAAATTATGAGTCTGAAGACATTTTTTTTTAATTTGTTTAAAATCAGCAATTTCTAAAAGACTTATTTTATGTGGGGCCATTTTTGGGTTTTTAATATATAATTTTAGAATGCAGTTTTGTTTCCAAAATCGACAAATTTTAAAAGTACCTTCAATTTTATGAGGTTTGGCCATTAATACAATATATAATTTTAGATGAGTCTGAAGTCATTTTCTTTAAATGCAGTTTTGTTTCAAAAATCGAGCAAATTCTAAAAGTAACTTCATATTTTATGTGGGGCCATTTTTGACGGAGATATGGCCATTAATACAATATATAATTTTAGATGAGTCTGAAGTCATTTTCTTTAAATGCAGTTTTGTTTCAAAAATCGAGCAATTTCTAAAAAGTAACTTCATATTTTAAGTGGGCCATTTTTGACGGAGATATGGCCATTAATACAATATATAATTTTAGATGAGTCTGAAGTCATTTTCTTTAAATGCAGTTTTGTTTCAAAAATCGAGCAAATTTCTAAAAGTACCTTCAGATTTTAAGTGGGGCCATTTTTGACAGAGATATGGCCATTAATACAATATATAATTTTAGATGAGTCTGAAGACATTTTCTTTAAATGCAGTTTTGTTTCAAAAAATCGAGCAATTTCTAAAAGTAACTTCATATTTTAAGTGGGGCCATTTTTGACAGAGATATAGCCATTAATACAATATATAATTTTAGATGAGTCTGAAGTCATTTTGTTTAAATGCAGTTTTGTTTCAAAAAATCGACAAATTCTAAAAATACCTTCATATTTATATGGAGATAATATATAATTTTAGATGAGTCTGAAGTCATTTTCTTTAAATGCAGTTTTGTTTCAAAAATCGAGCAATTTCAAAAAGTAACTTCATATTTTAAGTGGGGCCATTTTTGACGGAGATATGGCCATTAATACAATATATAATTTTAGATGAGTCTGAAGTCATTTTCTTTAAATGCAGTTTTGTTTCAAAAAATCGAGCAAATTTCTAAAAATACCTTCAGATTTTAAGTGGGGCCATTTTTGACGGAGATATGGCCATTAATACAATATATAATTTTAGATGAGTCTGAAGACATTTTCTTTAAATGCAGTTTTGTTTCAAAAATCGAGCAAATTCTAAAAGTAACTTCATATTTTATGTGGGGCCATTTTTGACGGAGATATGGCCATTAATACAATATACAATTTTAGATGAGTCTGAAGTCATTTTCTTTAAATGCAGTTTTGTTTCAAAAATCGAGCAAAGTATAGAAATAACTTCATATTTTAAGTGGGGCCATTTTTGACGGAGATATGGCCATTAATACAATATATAATTTTAGATGAGTCTGAAGTCATTTTCTTTAAAATGCAGTTTTGTTTCAAAAATCGAGCAATTTCTAAAAAGTAACTTCATATTTTAAGTGGGGCCATTTTTGACGGAGATATGGCCATTAATACAATATACAATTTTAGATGAGTCTGAAGTCATTTTCTTTAAATGCAGTTTTGTTTCAAAAATCGAGCAAATTTTAAAAATACCTTCAGATTTTAAGTGGGGCCATTTTTGACTTAGATATGGCCATTAATACAATATATAATTTTAGATGAGTCTGAAGACATTTTCTTTAAATGCAGTTCTGTTTCAAAAATCGAGCAAATTCTAAAGGCAACTTCATATTTTAAGTGGGGCCATTTTTGACAGAGATAAAGCCATTAATACAGAATATAATTTTATATGAGTCTGAAGTCGTTTTGTTTAATTGAAGTTTTGTTTCAAAAATCGAGCAAATTCTAAAAATACCTTCATATTTAATGGAGATAATATATAATTTTAGATGAGTCTGAAGACATTTTCTTTAAATGCAGTTTTGTTTCAAAAATCCAGCAATTTCTAAAAACAACTTCATATTTTAAGTGGGGCCATTTTTGACGGAGATATGGCCATTAATACAATATATAATTTTAGATGAGTCTGAAGACATTTTCTTTAAATGCAGTTTTGTTTTAAAAATCGAGCAAATTCTAAAAAAGTAACTTCATATTTTGAAAAGAGGCCATTTTTGACAGAGATATGGCCATTAATATAATATATAATTTTAGATGAGTCTGAAGTCATTTTCTTTAAATGCAGTTTTGTTTCAAAAATCGAGCAAATTCTAAAGTACCTTCATATTTTAAGTGGGGCCTTTTTTGACGGAGATATGGCCATTACTATAATATATAATTTTAGATGAGTCTGAAGACATTTTCTTTAAATGCAGTTTTGTTTCAAAAATCGAGCAAATTCTAAAAAGTAAATTCATGATTTTAAGTGGGGCCATTTTTGACGGAGATATGGCCATTAATACAATATATAATTTTAGATGAGTCTGAAGTCATTTTCTTTAAATGCAGTTTTGTTTCAAAAATCGAGCAAATTTTTAAAAATACCTTCAGATTTTTATGTGGGGCCATTTTTGACAGAGATATGGCCATTAATACAATATATAATTTAGATGAGTCTGAAGACATTTTCTTTAAATGCAGTTTTGTTTCAAAAAATCGAGCAATTTCTAAAAGTAACTCCATATTTGTAAGTGGGGCCATTTTTGACGGAGATATGGCCATTAATACAATACATAATTTTAGATGAGTCTGAAGTCGTATTTTTTTTAAATGCAGTTTTGTTTCATAAATCGAGCAAATTCTAAAAAATAACTTCATATTTGAAGTGGGCCATTTTTGACGGAGATATGGCCATTAATATAATATATAATTTTAGATGAGTCTGAAGTCATTTTCTTTAAATGCAGTTTTGATTCATAAATCGAGCGAAATTCTAAAAGTAACTTCATTATTGGCGTGGGGCCATTTTTGACGGAAATATGGCCATTAATACAATATATAATTTTAGATGAGTCTGAAGTCATTTTCTTTAAATGCAGTTTTGTTTCAAAATCGAGCAATTCCTAAAGTAACTCCATATTTGAAGTGGGGCCAATTTTAATAGGAATGTGGCCATTAATATAATATATAATTTTAGACAGATGAGTCTGAAGTCATTTTGTTTTAATGCAGTATTGTTTCCAAAATCAGAGCAATTTCTAAAAGTAACTT
>JAEIFX010001221.1:0-112461 GCA_018904325.1 Drosophila murphyi
TCGACAATTGTTGGCGAAGATACAACCATTTGAATTCTGAAACAGAAACTTAAAACGCCAATTTGTCGATTTCATTTCAAAAATACGTATTTTCAACTTTTGATGCAGAATCAATATATATAAATAAGGCTTCATAATGTTGGAAGAAATTCTGACTTTGGACAATTATTGGCGAAGATACAACCGTTTGAATTTAGAAACAGAAACTTAAAACGTCAATTTCTCGAAATTACTTCAAGAAGACATATTTTCAACTTTTGATGCAGAATTAATATATATAAAAAGGGCTTCATAATGTTGAAAGAAATTCTAACTTTTGACAATTATTGGCGAAGATACAACCGTTTGAATTTTGGAAACAGAAACTTAAAACGTCAATTTCTCGATTTCATTTCAAAAATACGTATTTTCAACTTTTGATGCAGAATCAATATATATAAATAAGGCTTCATAATGTTGGAAGAATTTTCGACTTTGACAATTATTGGCGAAGATACAACCGTTTTAATTTGGAAACAGAAACTTAAAACGTAAATTTCTCGATTTCATTTCAAAAATACATATTTTCAACTTTTGATGCAGAATCAATATATATAAATAAAGGCTTCATAATGTTGGAAGAAATTCGGACTTTGGACAATTATTGGCGAAGATACAACCATTTGAATTCTGAAACAGAAACTTAAAACGTCAATTTCTCGATTTCATTTCATAAATACGTATTTTCAACTTTTGATGCAGAATCAATATATATAAATAAGGCTTCATAATGTTGGAAGAAATTCTGACTTTGGACAATTATTGGCGAAGATACAACCGATTTAATGTGGAAACAGAAACTTAAAACGTCAATTTCTCGATTTTATTTCAAGAATACATATTTTCAACTTTTGATGCAGAATCAATATATATAAATAAGGGCTTCATAATGTTGGAAGAAATTCGGACTTTGGACAATTATTGGCGAAGATACAACCGATTTAATGTGGAAACAGAAACTTAAAACGTAAATTTCTCGATTTTATTTCAAAAATACGTATTTTCAACTTTTGATGCAGAATCAATATATATAAAAAGGGCTTCATAATGTTGGAAGAAATTCTGACTTTGGACAATTATTGGCGAAGATACAACCGATTTAATGTGGAAACAGAAACTTAAAACGTCAATTTCTCGAAATTACTTCAAGAATACATATTTTCAACTTTTGATGCAGAATTAATATATATAAATAAGGCTTCATAATGTTGAAAGAAATTCTAACTTACGACAATTATTGGCGAAGATACAACCATTTGAATTCTGAAACAGAAACTTAAAACGCCAATTTGTCGATTTCATTTCAGAAATACGTATTTTCAAATTTTGATGCAGAATCAATATATATAAATAAGGCTTCATAATGTTGGAAGAAATTCTGAATTTGGACAATTATTGGCGAAGATACAACCGATTTAATGTGGGAACAGAAACTTAAAACGTTAATTTCTCGATTTTATTTCAAGAATGCATATTTTCAACTTTTGATGCAGAATTAATATATATAAATAAGACTTCATGATGTTGGAAGAAATTCGGACTTTCGACAATTGTTGGCGAAGATACAACCATTTGAATTCTGAAACAGAAACTTAAAACGTCAATTTGTCGATTTCATTTCATAAATACGTATTTTCAACTTTTGATGCAGAATCAATATATATAAATAAGGCTTCATAATGTTGGAAGAAATTCGGACTTTGGACAATTATTGGCGAAGATACAACCGATTTAATTTGGAAACAGAAACTTAAAACGTAAATTTCTCGATTTTATTTCAAAAATACATATTTTCAACTTTTGATGCATAATCAATATATATATAAGGGCTTCATAATGTTGAAATGCAATTCGGACTTTGGACAATTATTGGCGAAGATACAACCGATTTAATGTGGAAACAGAAACTTAAAACGTCAATTTCTCGATTTCATTTCAAAAATACGTATTTTCAACTTTTGATGCAGAATCAATATATATAAATAGGGCTTCATAATGTTGGAAGAAATTCGGACTTTGGACAATTATTGGCGAAGATACAACCGTTTTAATGTGGAAACAGAAACTTAAAACGTCAATTTCTCGATTTCATTTCAAAAATACGTATTTTCAACTTTTGATGCAGAATCAATATATATAAATAGGGCTTCATAATGTTGGAAGAAATTCGGACTTTGGACAATTATTGGCGAAGATACAACCGTTTTAATGTGGAAACAGAAACTTAAAACGTCAATTTCTCGATTTTATTTCAAAAATACGTATTTTCAACTTTTGATGCAGAATCAATATATATAAATAAGGCTTCATAATGTTGGAAGAAATTCGGACTTTGGACAATTATTGGCGAAGATACAACCGATTTAATGTGGAAACAGAAACTTAAAACGTCAATTTCTCGATTTTATTTCAAGAATACATATTTTCAACTTTTGATGCAGAATCAATATATATAAATAAGGCTTCATGATGTTGGAAGAAATTCGGACTTATTATATAATAGGGCTTCATAATGTTGAAATTCGACTTTGGACAATTATTGGCGAAGATACAACCGTTTTAATTTGGAAACAGAAACTTAAAACGTCAATTTCTCGATTTTATTTCAAAAATACGTATTTTCAACTTTTGATGCAGAATCAATATATATAAAAAGGGCTTCATAATGTTTTGGAAGAAATTCGGACTTTGGACAATTATTGGCGAAGATACAACCGATTTTAATGTGGAAACAGAAACTTAAAACGTCAATTTCTCGATTTCATTTCAAAATACGTATTTTCAACTTTTGATGCAGAATCAATATATATAAAAAGGGCTTCATAATGTTGAAAGAAATTCGGACTTTGGACAATTATTGGCGAAGATACAACCGTTTTAATGTGGAAACAGAAACTTAAAACGTCAATTTCTCGATTTCATTTCAAGAATACATATTTTCAACTTTTGATGCAGAATCAATATATATAAAAAGGGCTTCATAATGTTGGAAGAAATTCGGACTTTGGACAATTATTGGCGAAGATACAACCGATTTGAATTTGGAAACAGAAACTTAAAACGTCAATTTCTCGATTTCATTTCAAAAATACATATTTTCAACTTTTGATGCAGAATCAATATATATAAAAAGGGCTTCATAATGTTGGAAGAAATTCGGACTTTGGACAATTATTGGCGAAGATACAACCGTTTTAATTTGGAAACAGAAACTTAAAACGTCAATTTCTCGATTTTATTTCAAAAATACATATTTTCAACTTTTGATGCAGAATCAATATATATAAAAAGGGCTTCATAATGTTGGAAGAAATTCGGACTTTGGACAATTATTGGCGAAGATACAACCGATTTAATTTGGAAACAGAAACTTAAAACGTCAATTTCTCGATTTCATTTCAAGAATACATATTTTCAACTTTTGATGCAGAATCAATATATATAAAAAGGGCTTCATAATGTTGGAAGAAATTCGGACTTTGGACAATTATTGGCGAAGATACAACCGATTTAATGTGGAAACAGAAACTTAAAACGTCAATTTCTCGATTTCATTTCAAAATACATATTTTCAACTTTTGATGCAGAATCAATATATATAAATAGGGCTTCATAATGTTGGAAGAAATTCGGACTTTGGACAATTATTGGCGAAGATACAACCGTTTTAATGTGGAAACAGAAACTTAAAACGTCAATTTCTCGATTTTATTTCAAAAATACATATTTTCAACTTTTGATGCAGAATCAATATATATAAAAAGGGCTTCATAATGTTGGAAGAAATTCGGACTTTGGACAATTATTGGCGAAGATACAACCGATTTAATGTGGAAACAGAAACTTAAAACGTCAATTTCTCGATTTTATTTCAAGAATACATATTTTCAACTTTTGATGCAGAATCAATATATATAAATAGGGCTTCATAATGTTGGAAGAAATTCGGACTTTGGACAATTATTGGCGAAGATACAACCGATTTGAATGTGGAAACAGAAACTTAAAACGTCAATTTCTCGATTTCATTTCAAGAATACATATTTTCAACTTTTGATGCAGAATCAATATATATAAATAGGGCTTCATAATGTTGGAAGAAATTCTGACTTTGGACAATTATTGGCGAAGATACAACCGATTTAATGTGGAAACAGAAACTTAAAACGTCAATTTCTCGATTTTATTTCAAGAATACATATTTTCAACTTTTGATGCAGAATCAATATATATAAATAGGGCTTCATAATGTTGGAAGAAATTCGGACTTTGGACAATTATTGGCGAAGATACAACCGATTTAATTTGGAAACAGAAACTTAAAACGTCAATTTCTCGATTTTCATTTCAAGAATACGTATTTTCAACTTTTGATGCAGAATCAATATATATAAATAGGGCTTCATAATGTTGGAAGAAATTCGGACTTTGGACAATTATTGGCGAAGATACAACCGATTTAATGTGGAAACAGAAACTTAAAACGTCAATTTCTCGATTTTATTTCAAAGAATACATATTTTCAACTTTTGATGCAGAATCAATATATATAAATAGGGCTTCATAATGTTGGAAGAAATTCGGACTTTGGACAATTATTGGCGAAGATACAACCGATTTAATGTGGAAACAGAAACTTAAAACGTCAATTTCTCGATTTCATTTCAAAAATACATATTTTCAACTTTTGATGCAGAATCAATATATATAAAAAGGGCTTCATAATGTTGGAAGAAATTCGGACTTTGGACAATTATTGGCGAAGATACAACCGATTTAATGTGGAAACAGAAACTTAAAACGTCAATTTCTCGATTTTATTTCAAGAATACATATTTTCAACTTTTGATGCAGAATCAATATATATAAAAAGGGCTTCATAATGTTGGAAGAAATTCGGACTTTGGACAATTATTGGCGAAGATACAACCGATTTAATGTGGAAACAGAAACTTAAAACGTCAATTTCTCGATTTTATTTCAAGAATACGTATTTTCAACTTTTGATGCAGAATCAATATATATAAATAGGGCTTCATAATGTTGAAAGAAATTCGGACTTTGGACAATTATTGGCGAAGATACAACCGATTTAATGTGGAAACAGAAACTTAAAACGTCAATTTCTCGATTTTATTTCAAGAATACATATTTTCAACTTTTGATGCAGAATCAATATATATAAAAAGGGCTTCATAATGTTGGAAGAAATTCGGACTTTGGACAATTATTGGCGAAGATACAACCGATTTAATGTGGAAACAGAAACTTAAAACGTCAATTTCTCGATTTTATTTCAAGAATACGTATTTTCAACTTTTGATGCAGAATCAATATATATAAAAGGGCTTCATAATGTTGGAAGAAATTCGGACTTTGGACAATTATTGGCGAAGATACAACCGATTTAATGTGGAAACAGAAACTTAAAACGTCAATTTCTCGATTTCATTTCAAAAATACGTATTTTCAACTTTTGATGCAGAATCAATATATATAAAAGGGCTTCATAATGTTGGAAGAAATTCGGACTTTGGACAATTATTGGCGAAGATACAACCGATTTAATGTGGAAACAGAAACTTAAAACGTCAATTTCTCGATTTTATTTCAAGAATACATATTTTCAACTTTTGATGCAGAATCAATATATATAAAAGGGCTTCATAATGTTGGAAGAAATTCGGACTTTGGACAATTATTGGCGAAGATACAACCGTTTTAATGTGGAAACAGAAACTTAAAACGTCAATTTCTCGATTTCATTTCAAGAATACATATTTTCAACTTTTGATGCAGAATCAATATATATAAAAAGGGCTTCATAATGTTGGAAGAAATTCGGACTTTGGACAATTATTGGCGAAGATACAACCGATTTAATGTGGAAACAGAAACTTAAAACGTCAATTTCTCGATTTTATTTCAAGAATACATATTTTCAACTTTTGATGCAGAATCAATATATATAAATAGGGCTTCATAATGTTGGAAGAAATTCGGACTTTGGACAATTATTGGCGAAGATACAACCATTTAATTTTGGAAACAGAAACTTAAAACGTCAATTCTCGATTTCATTTCAAAAATACGTATTTTCAACTTTTGATGCAGAATCAATATATATAAATAAGGCTTCATAATGTTGGAAGAAATTCGGACTTTGGACAATTATTGGCGAAGATACAACCGATTTAATTTGGAAACAGAAACTTAAAACGTCAATTTCTCGATTTTCATTTCAAAAATACATATTTTCAACTTTTGATGCAGAATCAATATATATATAAAAGGCTTCATAATGTTGGAAGAAATTCGGACTTTGGACAATTATTGGCGAAGATGCAACCGATTGAATTTGGAAACAGAAACTTAAAACGTCAATTTCTCGATTTCATTTCAAGAATACGTACGAGTATTTTCAACTTTTGATGCAGAATCAATATATATATAATGGGCTTCATAATGTTGGAAGATATTCGGACTTTGGGCAATTATTGGCGAAGATACAACCGATTGAATTTGGAAACAGAAACTTTAAACGTCAATTTCTCGATTTTATTTCAAAAATACATATTTTCAACTTTTGATGCAGAATCAATATATATAAATAGGGCTTCATAATGTTGGAAGAAATTCTGACTTTGGACAATTATTGGCGAAGATACAACCGATTTGAATGTGGAAACAGAAACTTAAAACGTCAATTTCTCGATTTTATTTCAAAGAATACATATTTTCAACTTTTGATGCAGAATCAATATATATAAAAAGGGCTTCATAATGTTGAAAGCAATTCGGACTTTGGACAATTATTGGCGAAGATACAACCGTTTTAATTTGGAAACAGAAACTTAAAACGTCAATTTCTCGATTTTATTTCATAAATACGTATTTTCAACTTTTGATGCAGAATCAATATATATAAATAAGGCTTCATAATGTTGGAAGAAATTCGGACTTTTGACAATTATTGGCGAAGATACAACCGATTTAATGTGGAAACAGAATCTTAAAACGTCAATTTCTCGATTTTATTTCAAGAATGCATATTTTCAACTTTTGATGCAGAATCAATATATATAAATAAGGCTTCATAATGTTGGAAGAAATTCGGACTTTCGACAATTGTTGGCGAAGATACAACCATTTAATGTGGAAACAGAAACTTAAAACGTAAATTTCTCGATTTCATTTCAAAAATACGTATTTTCAACTTTTGATGCAGAATCAATATATATAAATAGGGCTTCATAATGTTGAAAGAAATTCGGACTTTCGACAATTATTGGCGAAGATACAACCGATTTAATGTGGAAACAGAAACTTAAAACGTCAATTTCTCGATTTCATTTCGAAAATACGTAGTTTCAACTTTTGGTGCAGAATCAATATATATAAAAAAGGCTTCATAATGTTGAAAGCAATTCGGACTTTGGACAATTATTGATGAAGATCAAACGTCTTTGTAATTTGGAAACACAACTTAAAACGTAAATTTGTCGATTTTTATTTCAAGAATACATATTTTCAACATTTGATTCAGAATCAATATATATAAATAGGCTTCATAATGTTGAGAGTTTGGACTTTGGACAGTTATTGGCGGATATACAACCGTTTCGATGTGAAAACAGATACTTAAAACGTAAAAGTTCTCGATTTTATCCTCAAAAATACGTATTTTAAACGTTTGATGCATAATCAATATTATATAAAAAGGGCTTCATAATGTTGGAATAAATTCGGACTTTGGACAATTATTTGGCGAAGATACAACCGTTTTAATGTTGACACAGATACTTAAAACGTCAATTTGTCGTTTCCATTTCATAAATACGTAGTTTCAACTTTTGATGCAGAATCAATATATATTAAAAAAGCATCCTAGTGTTGGAATAAATTCGGACTTTGGACAATTATTGGTGAATATAAAACAGTTTGAATTTGAAAACAGAAAGCTAAGACGTCAATTTGTCGATTTTATTTCAAGAATACGTACTTTCACCTTTAAATGCATAATCAATATATATTAATAGGGCTTCATAATGTTGAAAGGGGTCGGGCTTAAGTAGACAATTATTGGCGAAGATACAACCGGTTGAATGTGGACACAGAACCTTAAAACGTCAATTTCTCGATATTTATTCAAAAATACGTAGTTTCAACTTTTGATGCAGAATCAACATATATAAATAAGGCTTCATAATGTTGGAAGAAATTCTGACTTTGGAGAATTATTGGCGAAGATGCAACCATTTTAATGTGGGAAACAGAATTTAAAACGACAAAGTTTCGTTTTATTTCAAGAATACGTATTTTCAACTTTTGATGCAGAATCAATATATATAAACGGGCTTCATAATGTTGGAAGAAATTCGGACTTTGGACAATTATTGGCCAATATACAACCGTTTGAATTTGGAAACAGATACTTAAAACGTCAATTTCTCGATTTTATTTCGGAATACATATGTTCAACGATTGAAGCAAATCAATATATATAAAAAAGGCTTCATAATGTTGGAATAAATTCGGACTTTCGACAATTATTGGTGAAGAATAAAACCATTTGAATTCTGAAACACAAACTTAAAACGCCAATTTGTCGATTTCATTTCAAGAATACGTATTTTCAACTTTTGATGCAGAATCAATATATATATAAAGGCTTCATAATGTTGGAAGAAATTCGGACTTTGGACAATTATTGGCGAAGATACAACCGATTGAATGTGGAAACAGAAACTTAAAACGTCAATTTCTCGATTTCATTTCAAAAATACATATTTTCAACTTTTGATGCAGAATCAATATATATATTTAAAAGGGCTTCATAATGTTGAAAGACATTCTGACTTTGGACAATTATTGGCGAAGATACAACCGATTTGAATTTGGAAACAGAAACTTATAACGTCAATTTCTCGAATTTATTTCAAAAATACATATTTTCAACTTTTGATGCAGAATCAATATATATAAAAAGGGCTTCATAATGTTGAAGAAATTCGACTTTGGACAATTATTGGCGAAGATACAACCGTTTGAATTTGGAAACAGAAACTTAAAACGTCAATTTCTCGAATTCATTTCAAAATACATATTTTCAACTTTTGATGCAGAATCAATATATATAAAAAGGGCTTCATAATGTTGGAAGAAATTTGGACTTTGGACAATTATTGGCGAAGATAAACCATTTGAATTTGGAAACAGAAACTTAAAACGTCAATTTGTCGATTTTATTTCAAAAATACATACTTTCAACTTTTGATGCAGAATCAATATATATAAAAAGGGCTTCATAATGTTGAAAGAAATTCGGACTTGGACAATTATTGGCGAAGATACAACCGATTGGATGTGGAAACAGAAACTTAAAACGTCAATTTATCGATTTCATTTCAAAAATACATATTTTCAACTTTTGATGCAGAAACAATATATTAAAAGGGCTTCATAATGTTGGAAGGAATTCTGACTTTTGACAATTATTGGCGAAGATACAACCATTTGAATTTGGAAACAGAAACTTAAAACGTCAATTTCTCGATTTTATTTCAAGAATGCATACTTTCAACTTTTGGTGCAGAATCAAATATATAAATAAGGCTTCATAATGTTGGGCGAAATTCGGACTTTCGACAATTATTGGCGAAGATACAACCATTTAATGTTGAAACAGAAACTTAAAACGTCAATTTGTCGATTTTATTTCAAGAATACGTATTTTCAACTTTTGATGCAGAATCAATATATATAAATAAGGCTTCATAATGTTGGAAGAAATTCGGACTTTGGACAATTATTGCGAAGATACAACCGTTTGAATTTGGAAACAGAAACTTAAAACGTCAATTTCTCGATTTCATTTCAAAAATACGTATTTTCAACTTTTGATGCATAATCAATATATATAAAAGGGCTTCATAATGTTGAAAGAAATTCGGACTTTGGACAATTATTGGCGAAGATACAACCGTTTGAATTTGCAAACAGAAACTTAAACGTCAATTTCTCGATTTCATTTCAAGAATACATATTTTCAACTTTTGATGCAGAATCATATATATAAAAGGGCTTCATAATGTTGGAAGAAATTCGGACTTTGGACAATTATTGGCGAAGATACAACCGTTTGAATTTGGAAACAGAAACTTAAAACGTCAATTTCTCGATTTTATTTCAAGAATACATATTTTCAACTTTTGATGCAGAATCAATATATATAAAAAGGGCTTCATAATCTGGAAGAAATTCGGACTTTGGACAATTATTGGCAAGATACAACCGTTTGAATTTAGAAACACAAACTTAAAACGTCAATTTTTCGAATTTACTTCAAGAATACATCTTTTCAACTTTTGATGCAGAATCAATATATACAAATAGGGCTTCATAATGTTGGAAGCAATTCGGACTTTGGACAGTTATTGGCGAAGATACAACCATTTTAATGTGGAAACAGAAACTTAAAACGTCAATTTCTCGATTTTATTTCAAGAATACGTATTTTCAACTTTTGATGCAGAATCAATATATATAAAAAGGGCTTCATAATGTTGAAAGAAATTCGGACTTTGGACAATTATTGGCGAAGATACAACCGGTTTGAATTTGGAAACAGAAACTTAAAACGTCAATTTCTCGATTTTATTTCAAAAATACGTATTTTCAACTTTTGATGCAGAATCAATATATATAAAAAGGGCTTCATAATGTTGAAAGAAATTCGGACTTTTGACAATTATTGGCGAAGATACAACCGTTTTAATGTGGAAACAGAAACTTAAAACGTCAATTTCTCGATTTTATTTCATAGAATACGTATTTTCAACTTTTGATGCAGAATCAATATATATAAAAAGGGCTTCATAATGTTGAAAGAAATTCGGACTTTGGACAATTATTGGCGAAGATACAACCGTTTTAATGTGGAAACAGAAACTTAAAACGTCAATTTCTCGATTTTATTTCAAGAATACGTATTTTCAACTTTTGATGCAGAATCAATATATATAAAAAGGGCTTCATAATGTTGGAAGAAATTCGGACTTTGGACAATTATTGGCGAAGATACAACCGTTTGAATTTGGAAACAGAAACTTAAAACGTCAATTTCTCGATATTTATTTCAAGAATACATATTTTCAACTTTTGATGCAGAATCAATATATATAAAAAGGGCTTCATAATGTTGGAAGAAATTCTGACTTTGGACAATTATTGGCGAAGATACAACCGTTTGAATTTGGAAACAGAAACTTAAAACGTCAATTTCTCGATTTTATTTCAAAAATACATATTTTCAACTTTTGATGCAGAATCAATATATATAAAAAGGGCTTCATAATGTTGGAAGAAATTCGGACTTTGGACAATTATTGGCGAAGATACAACCGTTTGAATTTGGAAACAGAAACTTAAAACGTCAATTTCTCGATTTTATTTCAAAAATACATATTTTCAACTTTTGATGCAGAATCAATATATATAAAAAGGGCTTCATAATGTTGGAAGAAATTCGGACTTTGGACAATTATTGGCGAAGATACAACCATTTGAATTTGGAAACAGAAACTTAAAACGTCAATTTCTCGATTTCATTTCAAAAATACGTATTTTCAACTTTTGATGCAGAATCAATATATATATAAAAGGGCTTCATAATGTTGGAAGAAATTCTGACTTTGGACAATTATTGGCGAAGATACAACCGTTTTAATTTGGAAACAGAAACTTAAAACGTCAATTTCTCGATTTTTATTTCAAAATACATATTTTCAACTTTTGATGCAGAATCAATATATATAAATAGGGCTTCATAATGTTGGAAGAAATTCGGACTTTGGACAATTATTGGCGAAGATACAACCGATTTAATGTGGAAACAGAAACTTAAAACGTCAATTTCTCGATTTTATTTCAAGAATACATATTTTCAACTTTTGATGCAGAATCAATATATATGTAATTTAAGGCTTCAAAGTTGTTACTTTGGACAATTATTGGCGAAGATACAACCGATTTGAATTTGGAAACAGAAACTTAAAACGTCAATTTCTCGATTTTATTTCAAGAATACATATTTTCAACTTTTGATGCAGAATCAATATATATAAAAAGGGCTTCATAATGTTGAAAGAAATTCGGACTTTGGACAATTATTGGCGAAGATACAACCGTTTGAATGTGGAAACAGAAACTTAAAACGTAAATTTCTCGATTTCATTTCAAGAATACGTATTTTCAACTTTTGATGCAGAATCAATATATATAAAAGGGCTTCATAATGTTGAAAGAAATTCGGACTTTGGACAATTATTGGCGAAGATACAACCATTTGAATTTGGAAACAGAAACTTAAAACGTAAAATTTCTCGACTTCATTTCAAAAATACGTATTTTCAACTTTTGATGCAGAATCAATATATATAAAAAGGGCTTCATAATGTTGGAAGAAATTCTGACTTTGGACAATTATTGGCGAAGATACAACCGATTTAAATGTGGAAACAGAAACTTAAAACGTCAATTTCTCGATTTTATTTCAAAAATACGTATTTTCAACTTTTGATGCAGAATCAATATATATAAATAGGGCTTCATAATGTTGGAAGAAATTCGGACTTTTGACAATTATTGGCGAAGATACAACCATTTTAATTTGGAAACAGAAACTTAAAACGTCAATTTCTCGATTTTATTTCAAAAATACATATTTTCAACTTTTGATGCAGAATCAATATATATAAATAGGGCTTCATAATGTTGGAAGAAATTCGGACTTTGGACAATTATTGGCGAAGATACAACCATTTTAATGTGGAAACAGAAACTTAAAACGTCAATTTCTCGATTTCATTTCAAAAATACATATTTTCAACTTTTGATGCAGAATCAATATATATAAAAAGGGCTTCATAATGTTGGAAGAAATTCGGACTTTGGACAATTATTGGCGAAGATACAACCGATTTGAATTTGGAAACAGAAACTTAAAACGTCAATTTCTCGATTTTATTTCAAAAATACATATTTTCAACTTTTGATGCAGAATCAATATATATAAAAGGGCTTCATAATGTTGGAAGAAATTCGGACTTTGGACAATTATTGGCGAAGATACAACCGGTTTGAATTTGGAAACAGAAACTTAAAACGTCAATTTCTCGATTTTATTTCAAGAATGCATATTTTCAACTTTTGATGCAGAATCAATATATATAAATAAGGCTTCATAATGTTGGAAGAAATTCGGACTTTGGACAATTATTGGCGAAGATACAACCGATTTTAATGTGGAAACAGAAACTTAAAACGTAAATTTCTCGATTTCATTTCAAAAATACATATTTTCAACTTTTGATGCAGAATCAATATATATTAAAAGGGCTTCATAATGTTGGAAGAAATTCGGACTTTGGACAATTATTGGCGAAGATACAACCGTTTTAATGTGGAAACAGAAACTTAAAACGTCAATTTCTCGATTTCATTTCAAAAATACATATTTTCAACTTTTGATGCAGAATCAATATATATAAAAGGGCTTCATAATGTTGGAAGAAATTCGGACTTTGGACAATTATTGGCGAAGATACAACCGATTTAATGTGGAAACAGAAACTTAAAACGTCAATTTCTCGATTTTATTTCAAATAAATACGTATTTTCAACTTTTGATGCAGAATCAATATATATAAAAAGGGCTTCATAATGTTGGAAGAAATTCGGACTTTGGACAATTATTGGCGAAGATACAACCGATTTTAATTTGGAAACAGAAACTTAAAACGTCAATTTCTCGATTTTATTTCAAAAATACATATTTTCAACTTTTGATGCAGAATCAATATATATAAATAGGGCTTCATAATGTTGGAAGAAATTCGGACTTTGGACAATTATTGGCGAAGATACAACCGATTTAATGTGGAAACAGAAACTTAAAACGTCAATTTCTCGATTTTATTTCAAAAATACATATTTTCAACTTTTGATGCAGAATCAATATATATAAAAAGGGCTTCATAATGTTGGAAGAAATTCGGACTTTGGACAATTATTGGCGAAGATACAACCGGTTTGAATGTGGAAACAGAAACTTAAAACGTCAATTTCTCGATTTCATTTCAAAAATACATATTTTCAACTTTTGATGCAGAATCAATATATATAAAAGGGCTTCATAATGTTGGAAGAAATTCGGACTTTGGACAATTATTGGCGAAGATACAACCGATTTAATGTGGAAACAGAAACTTAAAACGTCAATTTCTCGATTTTATTTCAAAAATACATATTTTCAACTTTTGATGCAGAATCAATATATATAAAAAAGGGCTTCATAATGTTGGAAGAAATTCGGACTTTGGACAATTATTGGCGAAGATACAACCGATTTGAATTTGGAAACAGAAACTTAAAACGTCAATTTCTCGATTTCATTTCAAAAATACATATTTTCAACTTTTGATGCAGAATCAATATATATAAATAAGGCTTCATAATGTTGGAAGAAATTCGGACTTTGGACAATTATTGGCGAAGATACAACCGATTTAATGTGGAAACAGAAACTTAAAACGTAAATTTCTCGATTTCATTTCAAAAATACATATTTTCAACTTTTGATGCAGAATCAATATATATATAAAAGGGCTTCATAATGTTGGAAGAAATTCGGACTTTGGACAATTATTGGCGAAGATACAACCATTTGAATTTGGAAACAGAAACTTAAAACGTCAATTTCTCGATTTCATTTCAAAAATACATATTTTCAACTTTTGATGCAGAATCAATATATATAAAAGGGCTTCATAATGTTGGAAGAAATTCGGACTTTGGACAATTATTGGCGAAGATACAACCGTTTTAATGTGGAAACAGAAACTTAAAACGTCAATTTCTCGATTTTATTTCAAAAATACATATTTTCAACTTTTGATGCATAATCAATATATATAAAAGGGCTTCATAATGTTGAAAGCAATTCGGACTTTGGACAATTATTGGCGAAGATACAACCGATTTTAATGTGGAAACAGAAACTTAAAACGTCAATTTCTCGATTTTATTTCAAGAATACATATTTTCAACTTTTGATGCAGAATCAATATATAAAAATAGGGCTTCATAATGTTGGAAGAAATTCGGACTTTGGACAATTATTGGCGAAGATACAACCGTTTGAATTTGGAAACAGAAACTTAAAACGTCAATTTCTCGATTTCATTTCAAAAATACGTATTTTCAACTTTTGATGCAGAATCAATATATATAAATAAGGCTTCATAATGTTGAAAAATGTAGCAATTTGATTTTGGAAAAAGAAACTTAAAACGAATTTTCGATTTATTTCAAAATACGTATTTTCAACTTTTTGCGAATAATATTATAATTTGATTTGGACAATTTTTTTTTTTTTTTTTTTTTTTTTTATTGCAATTTTTTTAAACATTAATCAACCTATTGAAAGGCTATAAAACAATGAATTGTAAAGGTATGAAAGAAAAATGGCAGTGAATTAAAATCTATAACATAAACATAGAACTGTTTTGGCAGATAATAAATAACATTAAATATTACATTTGTAGCACATTAATTTATCGCCCAACAGTCCATAGGTCGCTGGTGTGGAGGCGCTTCAACCGCCTGCGCGTTGTATTTGACCCAAGTGTGCAGGCCAAAGGGTTGACGTGGTTGTGCAACCGGTCATTATACCGACTCGTATGCCTGTTGATTTGTTGTCTTACTGTCAGTAGAGCGAAGTCGTTGTGCAGCGTCCTGTTACTCACGTAAGGGGGAGCACCAGAGATGTCTCTGAGCACCTTGTTCTGCAAAACTTGAATTTGATTAATCCAAGATTTTGCAGCTGTGCCCCAGAATGGAATACCATATGTCCATGTAGGCACGATGATGCTCCTATAGACCAACAGCTTGTTGCTCAAGCTGAGTTTGCTTGATGGCTTCAGCAACCAGTTGAGTTTAGTTGTTTTGGATCTACACGCTGCTGCAGTGATCTGGATGTGTTTGCGCCAGGTAAGTTTCCTGTCCAAAAACATACCCAGGTAGCGAACATGGTTCTCCTGAGGTATGACCGTGTTGTTAAGTCGGACAGTTGGACAATTACCATTCCTGAGCGCAAACGTGCAGTGCTGAGACTTGCTCCCATTGACGCAGATGTTCCACCGGTTTGCCCAATTACTAAAACCATCCAAGAACCTCTGCGTAACCGCAGCTGCTCCCCAAGCAGTGGTAGAGTTAGCAAGGAACACAGTGTCATCCGCGTATGTGGCAAGCAGCGTGTTTCTGGCTACTGGTATCGGCAAGTCCGCGGTGTACAATGTGTACAAGGCAGGTCCAAGGACACTACCCTGCGGTACACCAGCTCCAATGCAGCGGATGCTTGATCGCTCACCCCTAACTTCTACCATAAAAGAACGGCCAAGCAGGTAAGACCTGAGCAGTAGATACTGCGCCGATGGTAGCAGGGACTTAAGCTTAAAAAGCAGGCTATCATGCCGTACGCGATCAAATGCTTGCTGGATATCCAGGAAGGCGGCAGAGCTGTACTGCTTATTTTCCAAGGCCTCGAGGACGTGCTGTACTACTCGATGAACTTGCTCTGGTGTACCATGGTGATGCCTGAAGCCAAACTGATGATCAGGAATGGCCCTCTGGAAGCCACTTACTGCCAACAATCTTCCAAGAAATATTTTTTCAAATATTTTGGAGAAAGTGGACAGCAAGCTTATCGGTCGATATGACGAGACAAGATTATCCGGCTTGCCAGGTTTCGGAATCATCGCAATCACAGCGCACTTCCACGGAGTGGGGAAGTGGTGGATGCGAACCATGGAGTTAAAAAGTAGCACCAAGAACATCACTCCCTTCTCTGGGAGGGCCTTAGCAACTTTGCCGTCAATGCCATCATAGCCAGGTGCCTTAGTGGACTTAAGCCTGCGAATCTGTAAGCGGACCTCAGTAGGGGCGATAGTTGTGATCGGTTGTAGAGGATCTAGATCTGCATTTAAAAATGCTTCAGTGTCCTGTACCTGGCTGGGCGAAGCAAGTGCAAAGGGCGTGAAACGACTTTGCAGCTCGTCCGCAAACGCCGATGCAATATCTGCATCCGATCGACACCAAGTGTTGTCAGGTCGCATAATGGGGATCCGCCTGAGTGGCTGCCGCTTGACACAACGCGTTGCCTTCCACAAATTGAATCCATGATTCTTATTGGGATCGGCATTGCGGAGCATATCTTGGAAATATTTGCTCTTAGTGACAAACAGCAGCTTTCGCAGCTCGTACGCAGCCCGCCTAAAGTCCCTTAGATCCAAAGGATTGCGTGAGCGCATATATTGACGACGCAGTGCTCTCTTGTGTCTTACCAGATCCAAAATCTCTGGTTTTAAAAGGGGCTGGGCTGGACTGGGAGGCGAACAAGGTAGTTGGCCAAGCATGGAGTATTCCGCTGCCACGTTAATATTACGCAGGAATAACTCCGCTGCGTCGTCAATATCAGCCGGTGAACTCAGCTCCATGTTCAAATTTACAAGCTGCTCCAACCTCTGCCGGAATCGGGTGATGTTTGCCTTGCGTGGCAGAAGGCGTGTCTTGGGAGCATTCAGAGCTGCAGCCACTCTGTACTCAACGATCAAGGGGATGTGATCGGAGTTTAGCTCAATTCGCTCGGATATACCAAGACAGTCAGACCGGATCCCAGCGTACACAGCAAAGTCAATTGCTGTTGGCCTATGGTTGCCGTACGAATAGTGCGTTGCACCTCCTGTGGCAAGTACTTGGAGGTTGGAGTCTCTCACGCAATCCGCAAGCGCGATCCCACGGCGAGTGTCCAACGCTGCACCCCAGAGATGGTGTTGAGCATTCCAGTCTCCAGCAATCAGGAACTTTGGGCCAAGCTCTTCGAAGAGACATTTATAGTCTTCTATTTCCCACACAAAACGTGGTGGACAATAGACAGCCGCTAGGACTACTTCGCCTTGATCACTAGAGACTTTAACGACAGCACATTGCGCGCATAGCCAACTTAATGAGTTCAGCGCATGATGTCGCAGTGAAGATTTTGTGATCACTGCTGCTCCGCCACGCATGCGATCCGAAGGATGATTGGCAAGGTGTATATCGTAGCCTGGAAGCCTGTAGTGTGATCTGGAGCAGTAGTGAGTCTCGCAGACCAACATTACATCTATTTGATGGCGTTGAATAAATAACTCCAGCTCATTGGCGTTATTTGCAAGGCCATTGGCGTTCCACACGCCAATGCGCAACCCTATCTGGCTCATCTGTTTGCAAGTGCATCGTGCAACAGGCTCATCATGGCCGTAAGTGTCTCACTCAACTTGTCGAATTTTGACATCGGACTGTCAAAAAGGAGCTGGGCGTGCTCATGGTACAGATAAGGCTGCTGCACTAGCTGAAATTGTTGCTGCGGGGGCTGCTGATGATGCTGGTGCTGTGGCTGCTGGTGTTGGTTATGCTGACGTGGTTGTTGCCGTTCTTGTTGTGTGATCTGTTGCTGATGGCGTTGCTGCTGCGGCGGCTGCTGCTGGTGTTGCTGTGAGTGTTTATGTTGTTTCTGTATGCGCTCGCGAAGCCTAAGCATCTGGCGAGTTTTGTGACGTTGGGTCTTCTTTTTGTGCTGTTGTTTCGGAACCTGCGGTGTAACTTGCTGAACCGATGAGAGTTGTTGTTGCTGCTGTTGCGGTTGCTGGCGGGGCTGCTGTTGAGGTTGTTGTTCAGGTATGAACCTGCTGCTGACGGTGACGCTGTTGCTGTTCAAGTGCTGCAGGGTCTGAGGAGCCATTTGAAGTCTGGCAGCATCAGCATAAGAAAAATTTTCCCTGCGAATGGGTGCCGGGCTTCTTGGGCGCGACTTTTGAGGATCTTGGGCCGGCCTTCGTGACTGAGCCACAAGCTTCCGTTCTTTGGCAACGCGCTGATAAGCAAGGCATCCCTTCCAGCTTGCTGGATGGTTACCACCGCAGTTGGCACATTTCGGGTAGTCAGCGTCTAAAGGTTTTTCGCATACCCGACTTGCATGTGCTGAACCACACTTCACAGAGCGATGCTGCTTTTGGCAGTATTTCATTGTGTGGCCGAACTCCTGGCAACGGTGGCACTGGGGAATGTCCGTGTGGCGGTCAGGGCATTCTACTGAAATGCGCACTTGAGAGATGGAGCGTAGGTTGAATATTTCTTTGTTATTTGTAGCCGGCTCCAACTCCAAATAACAAAGATTCAGCTCCTTTTTGGTAGCACGACTAAAGATGGTTTGGACACCACGCACTGCGTGCCCAAGTCTGCCCAGCTCATCTCTGATGAGATCCATTTTCTGCAGGGATGGATGCAGTCCCCTGATCACCACGCGGAAACCTCTGTCCTCTTTCAATTGGTACGAATGGAACGGGATTCGCTTATCTGTGAACAACCTTTGTATTGCCCTGTAGGCATCAATACCATTTGGCATTACCCTGACTGTACCACCACCACTGCATTTGAGCATAAAGCTGTCGGGCGGCGTGACATCATTTAGCGCTTGCAGGAGCCCAGCAACGTTGGTAATACCCTCAGCAATAAGTGGGGGAGGTTAAGAAGGTCTTGTTGGCCGAACTTCAACAGTGTCAGGATTTGGTGCGTTTGATAGGGAACAATCGCGTATCTCAGCGGCAGTGCTTAGATTGGGGTCCTCATCGTGAGTAACTTCGTTACTAGTAGACGCACTCGGCGGGACCATCTCTTCCATGTCGACCGACTCGACATCTGCGTCAGAATCTGACAGCAGATTCTTGAGCGCTTGTGGCGCTGCACGAGCTCCACCAGAAGTAGGCGGCACTGCATCCAAGTCAATTTCATCTTCAACTATCGCAATTTTCCTTTTTTTGTTGGCGTTGTTGCAGTTGAAATTGTTGACGTTGATATTGGTGATATTTTTGGTGTTTTTGTGAGTGTTGTTGTTGGCATTGTTTTTAATGTTTTGTGGACATTGTTTTTGTTGTTGACGGTGTTCTTGATGATGTAATTGTTGCAGCTCTTGGAATTGTTAGTATCTGCGTTGTTGGCGTTGTTGTTATTGTTGCTGTTACCGCTCGCCAGGCGAGACCGCAGATTATACCGGAGTTCGCTGGTCTGCAAGGCAACAGAAGGCGAGCACCAAGGAACAGCAGTATCTGGCGCATCGCCGTCAATGGCGGTATGGGAGATGTCGCTCATATTGTTTGAATATGCGGCCACCAAGCACACTCACTCTAGCAGACTGGTGGCGGCATACGCACAAATCACACTGATTGAAGGGATGCGATGCAAAAATCGATTGTTTGAACAACACAAAAAATAAATGAAAAACTAAATAAAAAATAAAATTCTTCTTTTTTTTTCGCTAAGAAAATTATAGTGTGACCGTCCGCTGCGAAGGCTAAAATACTATTTTGAAGACTTTGGACAATTATTGGCGAAGATACAACCGATTTAATGTGGAAACAGAAACTTAAAACGTCAATTTCTCGATTTCATTTCAAAAATACGTATTTTCAACTTTTGATGCAGAATCAATAATATATATAAGAAGGGCTTCATAATGTTGGAAGAAATTCGGACTTTGGATAATTATTGGCGAAGATACCAACCGTTATTTAATGTGGAAACAGAAACTTAAAACGTAAATTTCGATTTCATTTCAATTATATATTTTAAATTTTTGATGCAGAATCAATATAATTTTTTTTATATATATAATATATATATATAAGGGCTTCATAATGTTGAAAAAAATAATCGGACTTTGGACAATTATTGGCGAAGATACAACCGATTTAATGTGGAAACAGAAACTTAAAACGTCAAATTTCTCGATTTTATTTCAAGAATACATATTTTCAACTTTTGATGCATAATCAATATATATAAATAAGGCTTCATAATGTTGGAAGCAATTCGGACTTTGGACAATTATTGGCGAAGATACAACCGATTTAATGTGGAAACAGAAACTTAAAACGTCAATTTCTCGATTTCATTTCAAAAATACATATTTTCAACTTTTGATGCAGAATCAATATATATATATAAGGGCTTCATAATGTTCAAAGAAATTCGGACTTTGGACAATTATTGGCGAAGATACAACCGATTTTAATGTTGAAACAGAAACTTAAAACACTAAAAGTTCTCGATTTCATTTCAAAAATACGTATTTTCAACTTTTGATGCAGAATCAATATATATAAAAGGGCTTCATAATGTTGGAAGAAATTCGGACTTTGGACAATTATTGGCGAAGATACAACCGTTTTAATGTGGAAACAGAAACTTAAAACGTCAATTTATCGATTTCATTTCAAAAATACATATTTTCAACTTTTGATGCAGAATCAATATATATATAAAAGGGCTTCATAATGTTGAAAGAAATTCGGACTTTGGACAATTATTGGCGAAGATACAACCGATTTGAATTTGGAAACAGAAACTTAAAACGTAAATTTCTCGATTTTCATTTCAAGAATACATATTTTCAACTTTTGATGCAGAATCAATATATATAAATAGGGCTTCATAATGTTGGAAGAAATTCGGACTTTGGACAATTATTGGCGAAGATACAACCGTTTTAATGTGGAAACAGAAACTTAAAACGTAAATTTCTCGATTTCATTTCAAAAATACATATTTTCAACTTTTGATGCAGAATCAATATATATAAATAAGGCTTCATAATGTTGGAAGAAATTCGGACTTTGGACAATTATTGGCGAAGATACAACCTTTTGAATTTGGAAACAGAAACTTAAAACGTAAATTTCTCGATTTCATTTCAAAAATACATATTTTCAACTTTTGATGCAGAATCAATATATATAAATAAGGCTTCATAATGTTGGAAGAAATTCGGACTTTGGACAATTATTGGCGAAGATACAACCGATTTGAATGTGGAAACAGAAACTTAAAACGTAAATTTCTCGATTTTATTTCAAGAATACGTATTTTCAACTTTTGATGCAGAATCAATATATATAAATAGGGCTTCATAATGTTGGAAGAAATTCGGACTTTGGACAATTATTGGCGAAGATACAACCGTTTTAATGTTGAAACAGAAACTTAAAACGTAAATTTCTCGATTTCATTTCAAAAATACATATTTTCAACTTTTGATGCAGAATCAATATATATAAAAAGGGCTTCATAATGTTGAAAGAAATTCGGACTTTGGACAATTATTGGCGAAGATACAACCGATTTAATGTGGAAACAGAAACTTAAAACGTAAATTTCTCGATTTCATTTCAAAAATACATATTTTCAACTTTTGATGCAGAATCAATATATATAAAAGGGCTTCATAATGTTGAAAGAAATTCGGACTTTGGACAATTATTGGCGAAGATACAACCGTTTTAATGTGGAAACAGAAACTTAAAACGTCAATTTCTCGATTTCATTTCAAGAATACATATTTTCAACTTTTGATGCAGAATCAATATATATAAAAAGGGCTTCATAATGTTGAAAGAAATTCGGACTTTGGACAATTATTGGCGAAGATACAACCGTTTGAATTTGGAAACAGAAACTTAAAACGTCAATTTCTCGATTTTATTTCAAGAATACATATTTTCAACTTTTGATGCAGAATCAATATATATAAAAAGGGCTTCATAATGTTGGAAGAAATTCGGACTTTGGACAATTATTGGCGAAGATACAACCGTTTTAATTTGGAAACAGAAACTTAAAACGTCAATTTCTCGATTTCATTTCAAGAATACATATTTTCAACTTTTGATGCAGAATCAATATATATAAATAGGGCTTCATAATGTTGGAAGAAATTCGGACTTTGGACAATTATTGGCGAAGATACAACCGTTTTAATGTGGAAACAGAAACTTAAAACGTAAATTTCTCGATTTCATTTCAAAAATACGTATTTTCAACTTTTGATGCAGAATCAATATATATAAAAAGGGCTTCATAATGTTGAAAGAAATTCGGACTTTGGACAATTATTGGCGAAGATACAACCGATTTAATGTGGAAACAGAAACTTAAAACGTCAATTTCTCGATTTTATTTCAAGAATACATATTTTCAACTTTTGATGCAGAATCAATATATATAAAAAGGGCTTCATAATGTTGGAAGAAATTCGGACTTTGGACAATTATTGGCGAAGATACAACCGATTTAATGTGGAAACAGAAACTTAAAACGTCAATTTCTCGATTTTATTTCAAGAATACATATTTTCAACTTTTGATGCAGAATCAATATATATAAAAAGGGCTTCATAATGTTGAAAGAAATTCGGACTTTGGACAATTATTGGCGAAGATACAACCGATTTAATGTGGAAACAGAAACTTAAAACGTCAATTTCTCGATTTTATTTCAAAAATACATATTTTCAACTTTTGATGCAGAATCAATATATATAAAAGGGCTTCATAATGTTGGAAGAAATTCGGACTTTGGACAATTATTGGCGAAGATACAACCGATTTGAATGTGGAAACAGAAACTTAAAACGTCAATTTCTCGATTTTATTTCAAGAATACATATTTTCAACTTTTGATGCAGAATCAATATATATAAAAAGGGCTTCATAATGTTGGAAGAAATTCGGACTTTGGACAATTATTGGCGAAGATACAACCGATTTGAATGTGGAAACAGAAACTTAAAACGTCAATTTCTCGATTTCATTTCAAAAATACATATTTTCAACTTTTGATGCAGAATCAATATATATTAAAAGGGCTTCATAATGTTGGAAGAAATTCGGACTTTGGACAATTATTGGCGAAGATACAACCGATTTGAATTTGGAAACAGAAACTTAAAACGTCAATTTCTCGATTTTATTTCAAGAATACATATTTTCAACTTTTGATGCAGAATCAATATATATAAATAGGGCTTCATAATGTTGGAAGAAATTCGGACTTTGGACAATTATTGGCGAAGATACAACCATTTGAATTTGGAAACAGAAACTTAAAACGTCAATTTCTCGATTTCATTTCAAAAATACGTATTTTCAACTTTTGATGCATAATCAATATATATAAAAAGGGCTTCATAATGTTGAAAGAAATTCGGACTTTGGACAATTATTGGCGAAGATACAACCGTTTTAATTTGGAAACAGAAACTTAAAACGTCAATTTCTCGATTTTATTTCAAAAATACATATTTTCAACTTTTGATGCAGAATCAATATATATAAAAAAGGGCTTCATAATGTTGAAAGAAATTCGGACTTTGGACAATTATTGGCGAAGATACAACCATTTGAATTTGGAAACAGAAACTTAAAACGTCAATTTCTCGATTTTATTTCAAGAATACATATTTTCAACTTTTGATGCAGAATCAATATATATAAATAGGGCTTCATAATGTTGGAAGAAATTCGGACTTTGGACAATTATTGGCGAAGATACAACCGATTTAATGTGGAAACAGAAACTTAAAACGTCAATTTCTCGATTTTATTTCAAAAATACATATTTTCAACTTTTGATGCAGAATCAATATATATAAAAAGGGCTTCATAATGTTGGAAAGAAATTCTGACTTTGGACAATTATTGGCGAAGATACAACCGATTTGAATTTGGAAACAGAAACTTAAAACGTCAATTTCTCGAATTTATTTCAAAAATACATATTTTCAACTTTTGATGCAGAATCAATATATATAAATAGGGCTTCATAATGTTGAAAGAAATTCGGACTTTGGACAATTATTGGCGAAGATACAACCATTTGAATTTGGAAACAGAAACTTAAAACGTCAATTTCTCGATTTTATTTCAAGAATACATATTTTCAACTTTTGATGCAGAATCAATATATATAAATAAGGCTTCATAATGTTGGAAGAAATTCGGACTTTGGACAATTATTGGCGAAGATACAACCGATTTGAATGTGGAAACAGAAACTTAAAACGTCAATTTCTCGATTTTATTTCAAAAATACATATTTTCAACTTTTGATGCAGAATCAATATATATAAAAAGGGCTTCATAATGTTGAAAGAAATTCGGACTTTTGACAATTATTGGCGAAGATACAACCGTTTGAATTTGGAAACAGAAACTTAAAACGTCAATTTCTCGATTTTATTTCAAAGAATACATATTTTCAACTTTTGATGCAGAATCAATATATATAAAAAGGGCTTCATAATGTTGAAAGAAATTCTGACTTTTGACAATTATTGGCGAAGATACAACCGTTTGAATTTGGAAACAGAAACTTAAAACGTAAATTTCTCGAATTTACTACAAGAATACATATTTTCAACTTTTGATGCAGAATCAATATATATAAAAAGGGCTTCATAATGTTGAAAGAAATTCTAACTTTTGACAATTATTATCGAGGATACAACCGATTGAATTTAGAAACAGAAACTTAAAACGTCAATTTCTCGAATTTACTTCAAGAAGACATATTTTCAACTTTTGATGCAGAATCAATATATATAAAAGGGCTTCATAATGTTGAAAGAAATTCTAACTTTTGACAATTATTGGCGAAGATACAACCGTTTGAATTTGGAAACAGAAACTTAAAACGTCAATTTCTCGAATTTCACTTCAAGAATACATATTTTCAACTTTTGATGCAGAATCAATATATATAAAAAGGGCTTCATAATGTTGAAAGAAATTCTAACTTTTGACAATTATTGGCGAAGATACAACCGTTTGAATTTGGAAACAGAAACTTAAAACGTCAATTTCTCGAATTTACTTCAAAAATACATATTTTCAACTTTTGATGCAGAATCAATATATATAAAAAGGGCTTCATAATGTTGAAAGAAATTCTAACTTTTGACAATTATTGGCGAAGATACAACCATTTGAATTTGGAAACAGAAACTTAAAACGTCAATTTCTCGAAATTTCTTCAAGAATACATATTTTCAACTTTTGATGCAGAATCAATATATATAAAAAGGGCTTCATAATGTTGAAAGAAATTCTAACTTTTGACAATTATTGGCGAAGATACAACCATTTGAATTTGGAAACAGAAACTTAAAACGTCAATTTCTCGAAATTACTTCAAGAATACATATTTTCAACTTTTGATGCAGAATCAATATATATAAAAGGGCTTCATAATGTTGAAAGAAATTCTAACTTTTGACAATTATTGGCGAAGATACAACCGTTTGAATTTGGAAACAGAAACTTAAAACGTCAATTTCTCGAATTTACTTCAAGAATACATATTTTCAACTTTTGATGCAGAATCAATATATATAAAAAGGGCTTCATAATGTTGAAAGAAATTCTAACTTTTGACAATTATTGGCGAAGATACAACCGTTTGAATTTGGAAACAGAAACTTAAAACGTCAATTTCTCGAATTTACTTCAAGAATACATATTTTCAACTTTTGATGCAGAATCAATATATATAAAAAGGGCTTCATAATGTTGAAAGAAATTCTAACTTTTGACAATTATTGGCGAAGATACAACCATTTGAATTTGGAAACAGAAACTTAAAACGTCAATTTCTCGAATTTACTTCAAGAATACATATTTTCAACTTTTGATGCAGAATCAATATATATAAAAAGGGCTTCATAATGTTGAAAGAAATTCTAACTTTTGACAATTATTGGCGAAGATACAACCGTTTGAATTTGGAAACAGAAACTTAAAACGTCAATTTCTCGAATTTACTTCAAGAATACATATTTTCAACTTTTGATGCAGAATCAATATATATAAAAAGGGCTTCATAATGTTGAAAGAAATTCTAACTTTTGACAATTATTGGCGAAGATACAACCGTTTGAATTTGGAAACAGAAACTTAAAACGTCAATTTCTCGAATTTACTTCAAGAATACATATTTTCAACTTTTGATGCAGAATCAATATATATAAAAAGGGCTTCATAATGTTGAAAGAAATTCTAACTTTTGACAATTATTGGCGAAGATACAACCATTTGAATTTGGAAACAGAAACTTAAAACGTCAATTTCTCGAATTTACTTCAAGAATACATATTTTCAACTTTTGATGCAGAATCAATATATATAAAAAGGGCTTCATAATGTTGAAAGAAATTCTAACTTTTGACAATTATTGGCGAAGATACAACCATTTGAATTTGGAAACAGAAACTTAAAACGTCAATTTCTCGAATTTACTTCAAGAATACATATTTTCAACTTTTGATGCAGAATCAATATATATAAAAAGGGCTTCATAATGTTGAAAGAAATTCTAACTTTTGACAATTATTGGCGAAGATACAACCATTTGAATTTGGAAACAGAAACTTAAAACGTCAATTTCTCGAATTTACTTCAAAAATACATATTTTCAACTTTTGATGCAGAATCAATATATATAAAAAGGGCTTCATAATGTTGAAAGAAATTCTAACTTTTGACAATTATTGGCGAAGATACAACCATTTGAATTTGGAAACAGAAACTTAAAACGTCAATTTCTCGAATTTCTTCAAGAATACATATTTTCAACTTTTGATGCAGAATCAATATATATAAAAAGGGCTTCATAATGTTGAAAGAAATTCTAACTTTTGACAATTATTGGCGAAGATACAACCGTTTGAATTTGGAAACAGAAACTTAAAACGTCAATTTCTCGAAATTACTTCAAGAATACATATTTTCAACTTTTGATGCAGAATCAATATATATAAAAAGGGCTTCATAATGTTGAAAGAAATTCTAACTTTTGACAATTATTGGCGAAGATACAACCGTTTGAATTTGGAAACAGAAACTTAAAACGTCAATTTCTCGAATTTACTTCAAGAATACATATTTTCAACTTTTGATGCAGAATCAATATATATAAAAAGGGCTTCATAATGTTGAAAGAAATTCTAACTTTTGACAATTATTGGCGAAGATACAACCGTTTGAATTTGGAAACAGAAACTTAAAACGTCAATTTCTCGAATTTACTTCAAGAATACATATTTTCAACTTTTGATGCAGAATCAATATATATAAAAAAAGGGCTTCATAAATGTTGAAAGAAATTCTATACTTTTGACAATTATTGGCGAAGATACAACCTATTTGAATTTGGAAACAGAAACTTAAAACGTCAATTTCTCGAATTTACTTCAAGAATACATATTTTCAACTTTTGATGCAGAATCAATATTATATAAAAAGGGCTTCATAATGTTGAAAGAAATTCTTAACTTTTGACAATTATTGGTGAAGAAACAGAAACTTAAAACGTAAATTTCTCGAATTTACTTCAAGAATACATATTTTCAACTTTTGATGCAGAATCAATATATATAAAAAGGGCTTCATAATGTTGAAAGAAATTCTAACTTTTGACAATTATTGGCGAAGATACAACCATTTGAATTTGGAAACAGAAACTTAAAACGTCAATTTCTCGAATTTACTTCAAGAATACATATTTTCAACTTTTGATGCAGAATCAATATATATAAAAAGGGCTTCATAATGTTGAAAGAAATTCTAACTTTTGACAATTATTGGCGAAGATACAACCGTTTGAATTTGGAAACAGAAACTTAAAACGTCAATTTCTCGAATTTACTTCAAGAATACATATTTTCAACTTTTGATGCAGAATCAATATATATAAAAGGGCTTCATAATGTTGAAAGAAATTCTAACTTTTGACAATTATTGGCGAAGATACAACCATTTGAATTTGGAAACAGAAACTTAAAACGTCAATTTCTCGAATTTACTTCAAGAATACATATTTTCAACTTTTGATGCAGAATCAATATATATAAAAAGGGCTTCATAATGTTGAAAGAAATTCTAACTTTTGACAATTATTGGCGAAGATACAACCGTTTGAATTTGGAAACAGAAACTTAAAACGTCAATTTCTCGAATTTACTTCAAAAATACATATTTTCAACTTTTGATGCAGAATCAATATATATAAAAAGGGCTTCATAATGTTGAAAGAAATTCTAACTTTTGACAATTATTGGCGAAGATACAACCGTTTGAATTTGGAAACAGAAACTTAAAACGTCAATTTCTCGAATTTACTTCAAGAATACATATTTTCAACTTTTGATGCAGAATCAATATATATAAAAAGGGCTTCATAATGTTGAAAGAAATTCTAACTTTTGACAATTATTGGCGAAGATACAACCATTTGAATTTGGAAACAGAAACTTAAAACGTCAATTTCTCGAATTTACTTCAAGAATACATATTTTCAACTTTTGATGCAGAATCAATATATATATAAAGGGCTTCATAATGTTGAAAGAAATTCTAACTTTTGACAATTATTGGCGAAGATACAACCGTTTGAATTTGGAAACAGAAACTTAAAACGTCAATTTCTCGAATTTACTTCAAGAATACATATTTTCAACTTTTGATGCAGAATCAATATATATAAAAAGGGCTTCATAATGTTGAAAGAAATTCTAACTTTTGACAATTATTGGCGAAGATACAACCGTTTGAATTTGGAAACAGAAACTTAAAACGTCAATTTCTCGAAATTACTTCAAGAATACATATTTTCAACTTTTGATGCAGAATCAATATATATAAAAAGGGCTTCATAATGTTGAAAGAAATTCTAACTTTTGACAATTATTGGCGAAGATACAACCGTTTGAATTTGGAAACAGAAACTTAAAACGTCAATTTCTCGAATTTACTTCAAGAATACATATTTTCAACTTTTGATGCAGAATCAATATATATAAAAAAGGGCTTCATAATGTTGAAAGAAATTCTAACTTTTGACAATTATTGGCGAAGATACAACCATTTGAATTTGGAAACAGAAACTTAAAACGTCAATTTCTCGAATTTACTTCAAGAATACATATTTTCAACTTTTGATGCAGAATCAATATATATAAAAAGGGCTTCATAATGTTGAAAGAAATTCTAACTTTTGACAATTATTGGCGAAGATACAACCGTTTGAATTTGGAAACAGAAACTTAAAACGTCAATTTCTCGAAATTACTTCAAGAATACATATTTTCAACTTTTGATGCAGAATCAATATTTATAAAAAGGGCTTCATAATGTTGAAAGAAATTCTAACTTTTGACAATTATTGGCGAAGATACAACCGTTTGAATTTGGAAACAGAAACTTAAAACGTCAATTTCTCGAATTTACTTCAAAAATACATATTTTCAACTTTTGATGCAGAATCAATATATATAAAAAGGGCTTCATAATGTTGAAAGAAATTCTAACTTTTGACAATTATTGGCGAAGATACAACCATTTGAATTTGGAAACAGAAACTTAAAACGTCAATTTCTCGAAATTACTTCAAGAATACATATTTTCAACTTTTGATGCAGAATCAATATATATAAAAAGGGCTTCATAATGTTGAAAGAAATTCTAACTTTTGACAATTATTGGCGAAGATACAACCATTTGAATTTGGAAACAGAAACTTAAAACGTCAATTTCTCGAAATTACTTCAAGAATACATATTTTCAACTTTTGATGCAGAATCAATATATATAAAAAGGGCTTCATAATGTTGAAAGAAATTCTAACTTTTGACAATTATTGGCGAAGATACAACCGTTTGAATTTGGAAACAGAAACTTAAAACGTCAATTTCTCGAAATTTACTTCAAGAATACATATTTTCAACTTTTGATGCAGAATCAATATATATAAAAAGGGCTTCATAATGTTGAAAGAAATTCTAACTTTTGACAATTATTGGCGAAGATACAACCGTTTGAATTTGGAAACAGAAACTTAAAACGTCAATTTCTCGAAAATTACTTCAAGAATACATATTTTCAACTTTTGATGCAGAATCAATATATATAAAAAGGGCTTCATAATGTTGAAAGAAATTCTAACTTTTGACAATTATTGGCGAAGATACAACCGTTTGAATTTGGAAACAGAAACTTAAAACGTCAATTTCTCGAATTTACTTCAAGAATACATATTTTCAACTTTTGATGCAGAATCAATATATATAAAAAGGGCTTCATAATGTTGAAAGAAATTCTAACTTTTGACAATTATTGGCGAAGATACAACCGTTTGAATTTGGAAACAGAAACTTAAAACGTCAATTTCTCGAATTTACTTCAAGAATACATATTTTCAACTTTTGATGCAGAATCAATATATATAAAAAGGGCTTCATAATGTTGAAAGAAATTCTAACTTTTGACAATTATTGGCGAAGATACAACCGTTTGAATTTGGAAACAGAAACTTAAAACGTCAATTTCTCGAATTTACTTCAAGAATACATATTTTCAACTTTTGATGCAGAATCAATATATATAAAAAGGGCTTCATAATGTTGAAAGAAATTCTAACTTTTGACAATTATTGGCGAAGATACAACCGTTTGAATTTGGAAACAGAAACTTAAAACGTCAATTTCTCGAATTTACTTCAAGAATACATATTTTCAACTTTTGATGCAGAATCAATATATATAAAAAGGGCTTCATAATGTTGAAAGAAATTCTAACTTTTGACAATTATTGGCGAAGATACAACCGTTTGAATTTGGAAACAGAAACTTAAAACGTCAATTTCTCGAATTTACTTCAAGAATACATATTTTCAACTTTTGATGCAGAATCAATATATATAAAAAGGGCTTCATAATGTTGAAAGAAATTCTAACTTTTGACAATTATTGGCGAAGATACAACCATTTGAATTTGGAAACAGAAACTTAAAACGTCAATTTCTCGAAATTACTTCAAGAATACATATTTTCAACTTTTGATGCAGAATCAATATATATAAAAAGGGCTTCATAATGTTGAAAGAAATTCTAACTTTTGACAATTATTGGCGAAGATACAACCGTTTGAATTTGGAAACAGAAACTTAAAACGTCAATTTCTCGAATTTACTTCAAGAATACATATTTTCAACTTTTGATGCAGAATCAATATATATAAAAAGGGCTTCATAATGTTGAAAGAAATTCTAACTTTTGACAATTATTGGCGAAGATACAACCATTTGAATTTGGAAACAGAAACTTAAAACGTCAATTTCTCAAAATACTTCAAGAGTACATATTTTTAACTTTTGATGCGGAATCAATATATATAAAAAAGGGCTTCATAATGTTGAAACTTTTGACAATTATTGGTGAAGATACAACCGTTTGAATTTGGAAACAGAAACTTAAAACGTCAATTTCTCGAATTTACCTCAAAATTACATATTTTCAACTTTTGATGCAGAATCAATATATATATAAAAAGGGCTTCATAATGTTGAAAGAAATTCTAACTTTTGACAATTATTGGCGAAGATACAACCGTTTGAATTTGGAAACAGAAACTTAAAACGTCAATTTCTCGAATTTACTTCAAGAATACATATTTTCAACTTTTGATGCAGAATCAATATATATAAAAAGGGCTTCATAATGTTGAAAGAAATTCTAACTTTTGACAATTATTGGCGAAGATACAACCGTTTGAATTTGGAAACAGAAACTTAAAACGTCAATTTCTCGAATTTACTTCAAGAATACATATTTTCAACTTTTGATGCAGAATCAATATATATAAAAAGGGCTTCATAATGTTGAAAGAAATTCTAACTTTTGACAATTATTGGCGAAGATACAACCGTTTGAATTTGGAAACAGAAACTTAAAACGTCAATTTCTCGAAATTACTTCAAGAATACATATTTTCAACTTTTGATGCAGAATCAATATTTAAAAAAGGGCTTCATAATGTTGAAAGAAATTCTAACTTTTGACAATTATTGGCGAAGATACAACCGTTTGAATTTGGAAACAGAAACTTAAAACGTCAATTTCTCGAATTTACTTCAAGAAGACATATTTTCACTTTTGATGCAGAATCAATATATAAAAAAGGCTTCATAATGTTGAAAGAAATTCTAACTTTTGACAATTATTGGCGTAGATACAACCGTTTGAATTTGGAAACAGAAACTTAAAACGTCAATTTCTCGAATTTACTTCAAGAATACATATTTTCAACTTTTGATGCAGAATCAATATATATAAAAAGGGCTTCATAATGTTGAAAGAAATTCTAACTTTTGACAATTATTGGCGAAGATACAACCGTTTGAATTTGGAAACAGAAACTTAAAACGTCAATTTCTCGAGATTTTACTTCAAGAATACATATTTTCAACTTTTGATGCAGAATCAAAATATATATAAAAGGGCTTCATAATGTTGAAAGAAATTTAACTTTTGACAATTATTGGCGAAGATACAACCGTTTGAATTTGGAAACAGAAACTTAAAACGTCAATTTCTCGAATTTACTTCAAGAATACATATTTTCAACTTTTGATGCAGAATCAATATATATAAAAAGGGCTTCATAATGTTGAAAGAAATTCTAACTTTTGACAATTATTGGCGAAGATACAACCGATTTGAATTTGGAAACAGAAACTTAAAACGTCAATTTACTTCAAGAAGACATATTTTCAATTTTTGATGCAGAATCAATATATATAAAAACGGCTTCATAATTTTGAAAGAAATTCGAACTTTTGACAATTATTGGCGAAGATACAACCGTTTGAATTTTGGAAACAGAAACTTAAAACGTCAATTTCTCGAAATTACTTCAAGAAGACATATTTTCAACTTTTGATGCAGAATCAACATATATAAAAAGGGCTTCATAATGTTGAAAGAAATTCTAACTTTTGACAATTATTGGCGAAGATACAACCGTTTGAATTTGGAAACAGAAACTTAAAACGTCAATTTCTCGAATTTACTTCAAGAATACATATTTTCAACTTTTGATGCAGAATCAATATATATAAAAAGGGCTTCATAATGTTGAAAGAAATTCTAACTTTTGACAATTATTGGCGAAGATACAACCGTTTGAATTTGGAAACAGAAACTTAAAACGTCAATTTCTCGAAATTACTTCAAGAATACATATTTTCAACTTTTGATGCAGAATCAATATATATAAAAAGGGCTTCATAATGTTGAAAGAAATTCTAACTTTTGACAATTATTGGCGAAGATACAACCGTTTGAATTTGGAAACAGAAACTTTAAACGTCAATTTCTCGAATTTACTTCAAGAATACATATTTTCAACTTTTGATGCAGAATCAATATATATAAAAAGGGCTTCATAATGTTGAGAGAAATTCTAACTTTTGACAATTATTGGCGAAGATACAACCATTTGAATTTGGAAACAGAAACTTAAAACGTCAATTTCTCGAATTTACTTCAAGAATACATATTTTCAACTTTTGATGCAGAATCAATATATATAAAAAGGGCTTCATAATGTTGAAAGAAATTCTAACTTTTGACAATTATTGGCGAAGATACAACCATTTGAATTTGGAAACAGAAACTTAAAACGTCAATTTCTCGAATTTACTTCAAGAATACATATTTTCAACTTTTGATGCAGAATCAATATATATAAAAAGGGCTTCATAATGTTGAAAGAAATTCTAACTTTTGACAATTATTGGCGAAGATACAACCGTTTGAATTTGGAAACAGAAACTTAAAACGTCAATTTCTCGAATTTACTTCAAGAATACATATTTTCAACTTTTGATGCAGAATCAATATATATAAAAAGGGCTTCATAATGTTGAAAGAAATTCTAACTTTTGACAATTATTGGCGAAGATACAACCGTTTGAATTTGGAAACAGAAACTTAAAACGTCAATTTCTCGAATTTACTTCAAGAATACATATTTTCAACTTTTGATGCAGAATCAATATATATAAAAAGGGCTTCATAATGTTGAAAGAAATTCTAACTTTTGACAATTATTGGCGAAGATACAACCGTTTGAATTTGGAAACAGAAACTTAAAACGTCAATTTCTCGAATTTACTTCAAGAATACATATTTTCAACTTTTGATGCAGAATCAATATATATAAAAAGGGCTTCATAATGTTGAAAGAAATTCTAACTTTTGACAATTATTGGCGAAGATACAACCATTTGAATTTGGAAACAGAAACTTAAAACGTCAATTTCTCGAATTTACTTCAAGAATACATATTTTCAACTTTTGATGCAGAATCAATATATATAAAAAGGGCTTCATAATGTTGAAAGAAATTCTAACTTTTGACAATTATTGGCGAAGATACAACCGTTTGAATTTGGAAACAGAAACTTAAAACGTCAATTTCTCGAAATTACTTCAAGAATACATATTTTCAACTTTTGATGCAGAATCAATATATATAAAAAGGGCTTCATAATGTTGAAAGAAATTCTAACTTTTGACAATTATTGGCGAAGATACAACCGTTTGAATTTAGAAACAGAAACTTAAAACGTCAATTTCTCGAATTTACTTCAAGAATACATATTTTCAACTTTTGATGCAGAATCAATATATATAAAAAGGGCTTCATAATGTTGAAAGAAATTCTAACTTTTGACAATTATTGGCGAAGATACAACCGTTTGAATTTGGAAACAGAAACTTAAAACGTCAATTTCTCGAATTTACTTCAAGAATACATATTTTCAACTTTTGATGCAGAATCAATATATATAAAAAGGGCTTCATAATGTTGAAAGAAATTCTAACTTTTGACAATTATTGGCGAAGATACAACCATTTGAATTTGGAAACAGAAACTTAAAACGTCAATTTCTCGAATATACTTCAAGAATACATATTTTCAACTTTTGATGCAGAATCAATATATATAAAAAGGGCTTCATAATGTTGAAAGAAATTCTAACTTTTGACAATTATTGGCGAAGATACAACCGTTTGAATTAAGAAACAGAAACTTAAAACGTCAATTTCTCGAATATACTTCAAGAATACATATTTTCAACTTTTGATGCAGAATCAATATATATAAAAAGGGCTTCATAATGTTGAAAGAAATTCTAACTTTTGACAATTATTGGCGAAGATACAACCGTTTGAATTTAGAAACAAAAACTTAAAAAATTTTTCGAATTTACTTCAAGAATACATATTTTCAACTTTTGATGCAGAATCAATATATATAAAAAGGGCTTCATAATGTTGAAAGAAATTCTAACTTTTGACAATTATTGGCGAAGATACAACCGTTTGAATTTGGAAACAGAAACTTAAAACGTCAATTTCTCGAAATTACTTCAAGAATACATATTTTCAACTTTTGATGCAGAATCAATATATATAAAAAGGGCTTCATAATGTTGAAAGAAATTCTAACTTTTGACAATTATTGGCGAAGATACAACCGTTTGAATTTGGAAACAGAAACTTAAAACGTCAATTTCTCGAAATTACTTCAAGAATACATATTTTCAACTTTTGATGCAGAATCAATATATATAAAAAGGGCTTCATAATGTTGAAAGAAATTCTAACTTTTGACAATTATTGGCGAAGATACAACCGTTTGAATTTGGAAACAGAAACTTAAAACGTCAATTTCTCGAATTTACTTCAAGAATACATATTTTCAACTTTTGATGCAGAATCAATATATATAAAAAGGGCTTCATAATGTTGAAAGAAATTCTAACTTTTGACAATTATTGGCGAAGATACAACCGTTTGAATTTGGAAACAGAAACTTAAAACGTCAATTTCTCGAATTTACTTCAAGAATACATATTTTCAACTTTTGATGCAGAATCAATATATATAAAAAGGGCTTCATAATGTTGAAAGAAATTCTAACTTTTGACAATTATTGGCGAAGATACAACCGTTTGAATTTGGAAACAGAAACTTAAAACGTCAATTTCTCGAAATTACTTCAAGAATACATATTTTCAACTTTTGATGCAGAATCAATATATATAAAAAGGGCTTCATAATGTTGAAAGAAATTCTAACTTTTGACAATTATTGGCGAAGATACAACCGTTTGAATTTAGAAACAGAAACTTAAAACGTCAATTTCTCGAAATTACTTCAAGAATACATATTTTCAACTTTTGATGCAGAATCAATATATATAAAAAGGGCTTCATAATGTTGAAAGAAATTCTAACTTTTGACAATTATTGGCGAAGATACAACCGTTTGAATTTGGAAACAGAAACTTAAAACGTCAATTTCTCGAAATTACTTCAAGAATACATATTTTCAACTTTTGATGCAGAATCAATATATATAAAAAGGGCTTCATAATGTTGAAAGAAATTCTAACTTTTGACAATTATTGGCGAAGATACAACCGTTTGAATTTGGAAACAGAAACTTAAAACGTCAATTTATTTCTCGAATTTACTTCAAGAATACATATTTTCAACTTTTGATGCAGAATCAATATATATAAAAAGGGCTTCATAATGTTGAAAGAAATTCTAACTTTTGACAATTATTGGCGAAGATACAACCGTTTGAATTTGGAAACAGAAACTTAAAACGTCAATTTCTCGAATTTACTTCAAGAATACATATTTTCAACTTTTGATGCAGAATCAATATATATAAAAAGGGCTTCATAATGTTGAAAGAAATTCTAACTTTTGACAATTATTGGCGAAGATACAACCGTTTGAATTTGGAAACAGAAACTTAAAACGTCAATTTCTCGAAATTACTTCAAGAATACATATTTTCAACTTTTGATGCAGAATCAATATATATAAAAAGGGCTTCATAATGTTGAAAGAAATTCTAACTTTTGACAATTATTGGCGAAGATACAACCGTTTGAATTTGGAAACAGAAACTTAAAACGTCAATTTCTCGAATTTACTTCAAGAATACATATTTTCAACTTTTGATGCAGAATCAATATATATAAAAGGGCTTCATAATGTTGAAAGAAATTCTAACTTTTGACAATTATTGGCGAAGATACAACCGTTTGAATTTGGAAACAGAAACTTAAAACGTCAATTTCTCGAATATACTTCAAGAATACATATTTTCAACTTTTGATGCAGAATCAATATATATAAAAAGGGCTTCATAATGTTGAAAGAAATTCTAACTTTTGACAATTATTGGCGAAGATACAACCGTTTGAATTTAGAAACAGAAACTTAAAACGTCAATTTCTCGAATATACTTCAAGAATACATATTTTCAACTTTTGATGCAGAATCAATATATATAAAAGGGCTTCATAATGTTGAAAGAAATTCTAACTTTTGACAATTATTGGCGAAGATACAACCATTTGAATTTGGAAACAGAAACTTAAAACGTCAATTTCTCGAATTTACTTCAAGAATACATATTTTCAACTTTTGATGCAGAATCAATATATATAAAAAGGGCTTCATAATGTTGAAAGAAATTCTAACTTTTGACAATTATTGGCGAAGATACAACCGTTTGAATTTGGAAACAGAAACTTAAAACGTCAATTTCTCGAATTTACTTCAAGAATACATATTTTCAACTTTTGATGCAGAATCAATATATATAAAAAGGGCTTCATAATGTTGAAAGAAATTCTAACTTTTGACAATTATTGGCGAAGATACAACCGTTTGAATTTGGAAACAGAAACTTAAAACGTCAATTTCTCGAATTTACTTCAAGAATACATATTTTCAACTTTTGATGCAGAATCAATATATATAAAAGGGCTTCATAATGTTGAAAGAAATTCTAACTTTTGACAATTATTGGCGAAGATACAACCAGTTTGAATTTGGAAACAGAAACTTAAAACGTAAATTTCTCGAATTTACTTCAAGAATACATATTTTCAACTTTTGATGCAGAATCAATATATATAAAAAGGGCTTCATAATGTTGAAAGAAATTCTAACTTTTGACAATTATTGGCGAAGATACAACCGTTTGAATTTGGAAACAGAAACTTAAAACGTCAATTTCTCGAATTTTCCAGAATAGAACATATTTTCAACTTTTGATGCAGAATCAATATATATAAAAAGGGCTTCATAATGTTGAAAGAAATTCTAACTTTTGACAATTATTGGCGAAGATACAACCGTTTGAATTTGGAAACAGAAACTTAAAACGTCAATTTCTCGAATTTATTTCAAGAATACATATTTTCAACTTTTGATGCAGAATCAATATATATAAAAAGGGCTTCATAATGTTGAAAGAAATTCTAACTTTTGACAATTATTGGCGAAGATACAACCGTTTGAATTTGGAAACAGAAACTTAAAACGTCAATTTCTCGAATTTACTTCAAGAATACATATTTTCAACTTTTGATGCAGAATCAATATATATAAAAAGGGCTTCATAATGTTGAAAGAAATTCTAACTTTTGACAATTATTGGCGAAGATACAACCATTTGAATTTGGAAACAGAAACTTAAAACGTAAATTTCTCGAATTTACTTCAAGAATACATATTTTCAACTTTTGATGCAGAATCAATATATATAAAAAGGGCTTCATAATGTTGAAAGAAATTCTAACTTTTGACAATTATTGGCGAAGATACAACCGTTTGAATTTGGAAACAGAAACTTAAAACGTCAATTTCTCGAAATTACTTCAAGAATACATATTTTCAACTTTTGATGCAGAATCAATATATATAAAAAGGGCTTCATAATGTTGAAAGAAATTCTAACTTTTGACAATTATTGGCGAAGATACAACCATTTGAATTTGGAAACAGAAACTTAAAACGTCAATTTCTCGAAATTACTTCAAGAAGACATATTTTCAACTTTTGATGCAGAATCAATATATATAAAAAGGGCTTCATAATGTTGAAAGAAATTCTAACTTTTGACAATTATTGGCGAAGATACAACCGTTTGAATTTAGAAACAGAAACTTAAAATGTCAATTTCTCGAATTTACTTCAAGAATACATATTTTCAACTTTTGATGCAGAATCAATATATATAAAAGGGCTTCATAATGTTGAAAGAAATTCTAACTTTTGACAATTATTGGCGAAGATACAACCATTCGAATTTGGAAACAGAAACTTAAAACGTCAATTTCTCGAAATTACTTCAAGAAGACATATTTTCAACTTTTGATGCAGAATCAGTATATATAAAAAGGGCTTCATAATGTTGAAAGAAATTCTAACTTTTGACAATTATTGGCGAAGATACAACCGTTTGAATTTAGAAACAGAAACTTAAAACGTCAATTTCTCGAAATTACTTCAAGAAGACATATTTTCAACTTTTGATGCAGAATCAATATATATAAAAAGGGCTTCATAATGTTGAGAGAAATTCTAACTTTTGACAATTATTGGCGAAGATACAACCGTTTGAATTTAGAAACAGAAACTTAAAACGTAAATTTCTCGAAATTACTTCAAGAAGACATATTTTCAACTTTTGATGCAGAATCAATATTTATAAAAGGGCTTCATAATGTTGAAAGAAATTCTAACTTTTGACAATTATTGGCGAAGATACAACCGTTTGAATTTAGAAACAGAAACTTAAAACGTCAATTTCTCGAATTTACTTCAAGAATACATATTTTCAACTTTTGATGCAGAATCAATATATATAAAAAGGGCTTCATAATGTTGAAAGAAATTCTAACTTTTGACAATTATTGGCGAAGATACAACCGTTTGAATTTGGAAGCAGAAACTTGAAACGTAAATTTCTCGAATTTACTTCAAGAATACATATTTTCAACTTTTGATGCAGAATCAATATATATATAAAAGGGCTTCATAATGTTGAAAGAAATTCTAACTTTTGACAATTATTGGCGAAGATACAACCATTTGAATTTGGAAACAGAAACTTCAAACGTCAATTTCTCGAAATTACTTCAAGAAGACATATTTTCAACTTTTGATGCAGAATCAATATATATAAAAAGGGCTTCATAATATTGAAAGAAATTCTAACTTTTGACAATTATTGGCGAAGATACAACCATTTGAATTTGGAAACAGAAACTTAAAACGTCAATTTCTCGAATTTACTTCAAGAATACATATTTTCAACTTTTGATGCAGAATCAATATTTATAAAAAGGGCTTCATAATGTTGAAAGAAATTCTAACTTTTGACAATTATTGGCGAAGATACAACCGTTTGAATTTAGAAACAGAAACTTAAAACGTCAATTTCTCGAATTTACTTCAAGAATACATATTTTCAACTTCTGATGCAGAATCAATATATATAAAAGGGCTTCATAATGTTGAAAGAAATTCTAACTTTTGACAATTATTGGCGAAGATACAACCGTTTGAATTTGGAAACAGAAACTTAAAACGTCAATTTCTCGAATTACTTCAAGAATACATATTTTCAACTTTTGATGCAGAATCAATATATATAAAAAGGGCTTCATAATGTTGAAAGAAATTCTAACTTTTGACAATTATTGGCGAAGATACAACCATTTGAATTTGGAAACAGAAACTTAAAACGTCAATTTCTCGAATTTACTTCAAGAATACATATTTTCAACTTTTTGATGCAGAATCAATATATATAAAAAGGGCTTCATAATGTTGAAAGAAATTCTAACTTTTGACAATTATTGGCGAAGATACAACCATTTGAATTTGGAAACAAAAACTTAAAACGCCAATTTCTCGAATTTACTTCAAGAATACATATTTTCAACTTTTGATGCAGAATCAATATATATAAAAAGGGCTTCATAATGTTGAAAGAAATTCTAACTTTTTACAATTATTGGCGAAGATACAACCGTTTGAATTTGGAAACAGAAACTTAAAACGTCAATTTCTCGAATTTACTTCAAGAATACATATTTTCAACTTTTGATGCAGAATCAAGATATATAAAAACGGCTTCATAATGTTGAAAGAAATTCTAACTTTTGACAATTATTGGCGAAGATACAACCATTTGAATTTGAAACAGAAACTTAAAACGTCAATTTCTCGAATTTACTTCAAGAATACATATTTTCAACTTTTGATGCAGAATCAATATATATAAAAAGGGCTTCATAATGTTGAAAGAAATTCTAACTTTTGACAATTATTGGTGAAGATACAACCATTTGAATTTGGAAACAGAAACTTAAAACGTCAATTTCTCGAATTTACTTCAAGAATACATATTTTCAACTTTTGATGGAGAATCAATATATATAAAAAGGGCTTCATAATGTTGAAAGAAATTCTAACTTTTGACAATTATTGGCGAAGATACAACCGTTTGAATTTTGAAACAGAAACTTAAAACGTCAATTTCTCGAATTTACTTCAAGAATACATATTTTCAACTTTTGATGCAGAATCAATATATATAAAAGGGCTTCATAATGTTGAAAGAAATTCTAACTTTTGACAATTATTGGCGAAGATACAACCGTTTGAATTTGGAAACAGAAACTTAAAACGTCAATTTCTCGAATTTACTTCAAGAATACATATTTTCAACTTTTGATGCAGAATCAATATATATAAAAAGGGCTTCATAATGTTGAAAGAAATTCTAACTTTTGACAATTATTGGCGAAGATACAACCATTTGAATTTGGAAACAGAAACTTAAAACGTCAATTTCTCGAATTTACTTCAAGAATACATATTTTCAACTTTTGATGCAGAATCAATATATATAAAAAGGGCTTCATAATGTTGAAAGAAATTCTAACTTTTGACAATTATTGGCGAAGATACAACCATTCGAATTTGGAAACAGAAACTTAAAACGTCAATTTCTCGAATATACTTCAAGAATACATATTTTCAACTTTTGATGCAGAATCAATATATATAAAAAGGGCTTCATAATGTTGAAAGAAATTCTAACTTTTGACAATTATTGGCGAAGGTACAACCGTTTGAATTTAGAAACAGAAACTTAAAACGTAAATTTCTCGAATTTACTTCAAGAATACATATTTTCAACTTTTGATGCAGAATCAATATATATAAAAAGGGCTTCATAATGTTGAAAGAAATTCTAACTTTTGACAATTATTGGCGAAGGTACAACCGTTTGAATTTAGAAACAGAAACTTAAAACGTCAATTTCTCGAATATACTTCAAGAATACATATTTTCAACTTTTGATGCAGAATCAATATATATAAAAAGGGCTTCATAATGTTGAAAGAAATTCTAACTTTTGACAATTATTGGCGAAGATACAACCATTTGAATTTAGAAACAGAAACTTAAAACGTCAATTTCTCGAATATACTTCAAGAATACATATTTTCAACTTTTGATGCAGAATCAATATATATAAAAAGGGCTTCATAATGTTGAAAGAAATTCTAACTTTTGACAATTATTGGCGAAGATACAACCGTTTGAATTTGGAAACAGAAACTTAAAACGTAAATTTCTCGAATTTACTTCAAGAATACATATTTTCAACTTTTGATGCAGAATCAATATATATAAAAAGGGCTTCATAATGTTGAAAGAAATTCTAACTTTTGACAATTATTGGCGAAGATACAACCGTTTGAATTTGGAAACAGAAACTTAAAACGTCAATTTCTCGAATTTACTTCAAGAATACATATTTTCAACTTTTGATGCAGAATCAATATATATAAAAAGGGCTTCATAATGTTGAAAGAAATTCTAACTTTTGACAATTATTGGCGAAGATACAACCGTTTGAATTTGGAAACAGAAACTTAAAACGTCAATTTCTCGAATTTACTTCAAGAATACATATTTTCAACTTTTGATGCAGAATCAATATATATAAAAAGGGCTTCATAATGTTGAAAGAAATTCTAACTTTTGACAATTATTGGCGAAGATACAACCATTTGAATTTGGAAACAGAAACTTAAAACGTCAATTTCTCGAAATTACTTCAAGAATACATATTTTCAACTTTTGATGCAGAATCAATATATATAAAAAGGGCTTCATAATGTTGAAAGAAATTCTAACTTTTGACAATTATTGGCGAAGATACAACCGTTTGAATTTGGAAACAGAAACTTAAAACGTCAATTTCTCGAAATTTACTTCAAGAATACATATTTTCAACTTTTGATGCAGAATCAATATATATAAAAAGGGCTTCATAATGTTGAAAGAAATTCTAACTTTTGACAATTATTGGCGAAGATACAACCATTTGAATTTGGAAACAGAAACTTAAAACGTCAATTTCTCGAATTTACTTCAAGAATACATATTTTCAACTTTTGATGCAGAATCAATATATATAAAAAGGGCTTCATAATGTTGAAAGAAATTCTAACTTTTGACAATTATTGGCGAAGATACAACCGTTTGAATTTGGAAACAGAAACTTAAAACGTAAATTTCTCGAAATTTACCACAAATACAAAAAATACATATTTTCAACTTTTGATGCAGAATCAATATATATAAAAAGGGCTTCATAATGTTGAAAGAAATTCTAACTTTTGACAATTATTGGCGAAGATACAACCATTTGAATTTGGAAACAGAAACTTAAAACGTCAATTTCTCGAAATTACTTCAAGAATACATATTTTCAACTTTTGATGCAGAATCAATATATATAAAAAGGGCTTCATAATGTTGAAAGAAATTCTAACTTTTGACAATTATTGGCGAAGATACAACCGTTTGAATTTGGAAACAGAAACTTAAAACGTCAATTTCTCGAAATTACTTCAAGAATACATATTTTCAACTTTTGATGCAGAATCAATATATATAAAAAGGGCTTCATAATGTTGAAAGAAATTCTAACTTTTGACAATTATTGGCGAAGATACAACCGTTTGAATTTGGAAACAGAAACTTAAAACGTCAATTTCTCGAATTTACTTCAAGAATACATATTTTCAACTTTTGATGCAGAATCAATATATATAAAAAGGGCTTCATAATGTTGAAAGAAATTCTAACTTTTGACAATTATTGGCGAAGATACAACCATTTGAATTTGGAAACAGAAACTTAAAACGTCAATTTCTCGAAATTACTTCAAGAATACATATTTTCAACTTTTGATGCAGAATCAATATATATAAAAAGGGCTTCATAATGTTGAAAGAAATTCTAACTTTTGACAATTATTGGCGAAGATACAACCATTTGAATTTGGAAACAGAAACTTAAAACGTCAATTTCTCGAATTTACTTCAAGAATACATATTTTCAACTTTTGATGCAGAATCAATATATATAAAAAGGGCTTCATAATGTTGAAAGAAATTCTAACTTTTGACAATTATTGGCGAAGATACAACCATTTGAATTTGGAAACAGAAACTTAAAACGTCAATTTCTCGAAATTACTTCAAGAATACATATTTTCAACTTTTGATGCAGAATCAATATATATAAAAAGGGCTTCATAATGTTGAAAGAAATTCTAACTTTTGACAATTATTGGCGAAGATACAACCATTTGAATTTGGAAACAGAAACTTAAAACGTCAATTTCTCGAATTTACTTCAAGAATACATATTTTCAACTTTTGATGCAGAATCAATATATATAAAAGGGCTTCATAATGTTGAAAGAAATTCTAACTTTTGACAATTATTGGCGAAGATACAACCATTTGAATTTGGAAACAGAAACTTAAAACGTCAATTTCTCGAATTTACTTCAAGAATACATATTTTCAACTTTTGATGCAGAATCAATATATATAAAAAGGGCTTCATAATGTTGAAAGAAATTCTAACTTTTGACAATTATTGGCGAAGATACAACCGTTTGAATTTGGAAACAGAAACTTAAAACGTCAATTTCTCGAATTTACTTCAAGAATACATATTTTCAACTTTTGATGCAGAATCAATATATATAAAAAGGGCTTCATAATGTTGAAAGAAATTCTAACTTTTGACAATTATTGGCGAAGATACAACCATTTGAATTTGGAAACAGAAACTTAAAACGTCAATTTCTCGAATTTACTTCAAGAATACATATTTTCAACTTTTGATGCAGAATCAATATATATAAAAAGGGCTTCATAATGTTGAAAGAAATTCTAACTTTTGACAATTATTGGCGAAGATACAACCATTTGAATTTGGAAACAGAAACTTAAAACGTCAATTTCTCGAATTTACTTTCAAGAATACATATTTTCAACTTTTGATGCAGAATCAATATATATAAAAAGGGCTTCATAATGTTGAAAGAAATTCTAACTTTTGACAATTATTGGCGAAGATACAACCGTTTGAATTTGGAAACAGAAACTTAAAACGTCAATTTCTCGAATTTACTTCAAGAATACATATTTTCAACTTTTGATGCAGAATCAATATATATAAAAAGGGCTTCATAATGTTGAAAGAAATTCTAACTTTTGACAATTATTGGCGAAGATACAACCGTTTGAATTTGGAAACAGAAACTTAAAACGTCAATTTCCCGAATTTACTTCAGAATACATATTTTCAACTTTTGATGCAGAATCAATATATATAAAAAGGCTTCATAATGTTGAAAGAAATTCTAACTTTTGACAATTATTGGCGAAGATACAACCGTTTGAATTTGGAAACAGAAACTTAAAACGTCAATTTCTCGAATTTACTTCAAGAATACATATTTTCAACTTTTGATGCAGAATCAATATATATAAAAAGGGCTTCATAATGTTGAAAGAAATTCTAACTTTTGACAATTATTGGCGAAGATACAACCATTTGAATTTGGAAACAGAAACTTAAAACGTCAATTTCTCGAATTTACTTCAAGAATACATATTTTCAACTTTTGATGCAGAATCAATATATATAAAAAGGGCTTCATAATGTTGAAAGAAATTCTAACTTTTGACAATTATTGGCGAAGATACAACCATTTGAATTTGGAAACAGAAACTTAAAACGTCAATTTCTCGAATTTACTTCAAGAATACATATTTTCAACTTTTGATGCAGAATCAATATATATAAAAAGGGCTTCATAATGTTGAAAGAAATTCTAACTTTTGACAATTATTGGCGAAGATACAACCGTTTGAATTTGGAAACAGAAACTTAAAACGTCAATTTCTCGAATTTACTTCAAGAATACATATTTTCAACTTTTGATGCAGAATCAATATATATAAAAAGGGCTTCATAATGTTGAAAGAAATTCTAACTTTTGACAATTATTGGCGAAGATACAACCATTTGAATTTGGAAACAGAAACTTAAAACGTCAATTTCTCGAATTTACTTCAAGAATACATATTTTCAACTTTTGATGCAGAATCAATATATATAAAAAGGGCTTCATAATGTTGAAAGAAATTCTAACTTTTGACAATTATTGGCGAAGATACAACCATTTGAATTTGGAAACAGAAACTTAAAACGTCAATTTCTCGAATTTACTTCAAGAATACATATTTTCAACTTTTGATGCAGAATCAATATATATAAAAAGGGCTTCATAATGTTGAAAGAAATTCTAACTTTTGACAATTATTGGCGAAGATACAACCATTTGAATTTGGAAACAGAAACTTAAAACGTCAATTTCTCGAATTTACTTCAAGAATACATATTTTCAACTTTTGATGCAGAATCAATATATATAAAAAGGGCTTCATAATGTTGAAAGAAATTCTAACTTTTGACAATTATTGGCGAAGATACAACCATTTGAATTTGGAAACAGAAACTTAAAACGTCAATTTCTCGAATTTACTTCAAGAATACATATTTTCAACTTTTGATGCAGAATCAATATATATAAAAAGGGCTTCATAATGTTGAAAGAAATTCTAACTTTTGACAATTATTGGCGAAGATACAACCATTTGAATTTGGAAACAGAAACTTAAAACGTCAATTTCTCGAAATTACTTCAAGAATACATATTTTCAACTTTTGATGCAGAATCAATATATATAAAAAGGGCTTCATAATGTTGAAAGAAATTCTAACTTTTGACAATTATTGGCGAAGATACAACCATTTGAATTTGGAAACAGAAACTTAAAACGTCAATTTCTCGAAATTACTTCAAGAATACATATTTTCAACTTTTGATGCAGAATCAATATATATAAAAAGGGCTTCATAATGTTGAAAGAAATTCTAACTTTTGACAATTATTGGCGAAGATACAACCATTTGAATTTGGAAACAGAAACTTAAAACGTCAATTTCTCGAATTTACTTCAAGAATACATATTTTCAACTTTTGATGCAGAATCAATATATATATAAAGGGCTTCATAATGTTGAAAGAAATTCTAACTTTTGACAATTATTGGCGAAGATACAACCAGTTTGAATTTGGAAACAGAAACTTAAAACGTCAATTTCTCGAATTTACTTCAAGAATACATATTTTCAACTTTTGATGCAGAATCAATATATATAAAAAGGGCTTCATAATGTTGAAAGAAATTCTAACTTTTGACAATTATTGGCGAAGATACAACCATTTGAATTTGGAAACAGAAACTTAAAACGTCAATTTCTCGAATTTACTTCAAAAATACATATTTTCAACTTTTGATGCAGAATCAATATATATAAAAAGGGCTTCATAATGTTGAAAGAAATTCTAACTTTTGACAATTATTGGCGAAGATACAACCATTTGAATTTAGAAACAGAAACTTAAAACGTCAATTTCTCGAAATTACTTCAAGAAGACATATTTTCAACTTTTGATGCAGAATCAATAATTATAAAAAGGGCTTCATAATGTTGAAAGAAATTCTAACTTTTGACAATTATTGGCGAAGATACAACCATTTGAATTTGGAAACTGAAACTTAAAACGTCAATTTCTCGAATTTACTTCAAAAATACATATTTTCAACTTTTGATGCAGAATCAATATATATAAAAAGGGCTTCATAATGTTGAAAGAAATTCTAACTTTTGACAATTATTGGCGAAGATACAACCATTTGAATTTGGAAACAGAAACTTAAAACGTCAATTTCTCGAATTTACTTCAAGAATACATATTTTCAACTTTTGATGCAGAATCAATATATATAAAAAGGGCTTCATAATGTTGAAAGAAATTCTAACTTTTGACAATTATTGGCGAAGATACAACCATTTGAATTTGGAAACAGAAACTTAAAACGTCAATTTCTCGAATATACTTCAAGAATACATATTTTCAACTTTTGATGCAGAATCAATATATATAAAAAGGGCTTCATAATATTGAAAGAAATTCTAACTTTTGACAATTATTGGCGAAGATACAACCGTTTGAATTTGGAAACAGAAACTTAAAACGTCAATTTCTCGAATTTACTTCAAAATTACATATTTTCAACTTTTGATGCAGAATCAATATATATAAAAAGGGCTTCATAATTTTGAAAGAAATTCTAACTTTTGACAATTATTGGCGAAGATACAACCGTTTGAATTTGGAAACAGAAACTTAAAACGTCAATTTCTCGAATTTACTTCAAAAATACATATTTTCAACTTTTGATGCAGAATCAATATATATAAAAAGGGCTTCATAATGTTGAAAGAAATTCTAACTTTTGACAATTATTGGCGAAGATACAACCGTTTGAATTTAGAAACAGAAACTTAAAACGTCAATTTCTCGAAATTACTTCAAGAATACATATTTTCAACTTTTGATGCAGAATCAAAATATATAAAAAGGGCTTCATGATGTTGAAAGAAATTCTAACTTTTGACAATTATTGGCGAAGATACAACCATTTGAATTTGGAAACAGAAACTTAAAACGTCAATTTCTCGAATTTACTTCAAGAATACATATTTTCAACTTTTGATGCAGAATCAAAATATATAAAAAGGGCTTCATGATGTTGAAAGAAATTCTAACTTTTGACAATTATTGGCGAAGATACAACCGTTTGAATTTAGAAACAGAAACTTAAAACGTCAATTTCTCGAATTTACCTCAAAATTACATATTTTCAACTTTTGATGCAGAATCAATATATATAAAAAGGGCTTCATAATGTTGAAAGAAATTCTAACTTTTGACAATTATTGGCGAAGATACAACCATTTGAATTTGGAAACAAAAACTTAAAACGTCAATTTCTGGAAAATACTTCAAGAATACATATTTTCAACTTTTGATGCAGAATCAAAATATATAAAAAGGGCTTCATAATGTTGAAAGAAATTCTAACTTTTGACAATTATTGGCGAAGATACAACCATTTGAATTTGGAAACAGAAACTTAAAACGTCAATTTCTCGAATTTACTTCAAGAATACATATTTTCAACTTTTGATGCAGAATCAAAATATATAAAAAGGGCTTCATAATGTTGAAAGAAATTCTAACTTTTGACAATTATTGGCGAAGATACAACCGTTTGAATTTGGAAACAGAAACTTAAAACGTCAATTTCTCGAATTTACTTCAAGAATACATATTTTCAACTTTTGATGCAGAATCAAATATATATAAAAAGGGCTTCATAATGTTGAAAGAAATTCTAACTTTTGACAATTATTGGCGAAGATACAACCGATTTGAATTTGGAAACAGAAACTTAAAACGTCAATTTCTCGAAAATTTCAAGAATACATATTTTCAACTTTTGATGCAGAATCAATATATATAAAAAGGGCTTCATAATGTTGAAAGAAATTCTAACTTTTGACAATTATTGGCGAAGATACAACCATTTGAATTTGAAAAACAGAAACTTAAAACGTCAATTTCTCGAATTTACTTCAAGAATACATATTTTCAACTTTTGATGCAGAATCAATATATATAAAAAAGGGCTTCATAATGTTGAAAGAAATTCTAACTTTTGACAATTATTGGCGAAGATACAACCATTTGAATTTGGAAACAGAAACTTAAAACGTCAATTTCTCGAATTTACTTCAAGAATACATATTTTCAACTTTTGATGCAGAATCAATATATATAAAAAGGGCTTCATAATGTTGAAAGAAATTCTAACTTTTGACAATTATTGGCGAAGATACAACCATTTGAATTTGGAAACAGAAACTTAAAACGTCAATTTCTCGATTTTACTTCAAGAATACATATTTTCAACTTTTGACGCAGAATCAATATATATAAAAAGGGCTTCATAATGTTGAAAGAAATTCTAACTTTTGACAATTATTGGCGAAGATACAACCATTTGAATTTGGAAACAGAAACTTAAAACGTCAATTTCTCGAAAATTCTTCAAGAATACATATTTTCAACTTTTGATGCAGAATCAATATATATAAAAAGGGCTTCATAATGTTGAAAGAAATTCTAACTTTTGACAATTATTGGCGAAGATACAACCATTTGAATTTGGAAACAAGCTTAAAACGTCAATTTCTCGAAAATACTTCAAGAATACATATTTTCAACTTTTGATGCAGAATCAATATATATAAATAAGGCTTCATAATGTTGAAAGAAATTCTAACTTTTGACAATTATTGGCGAAGATACAACCATTTGAATTTGGAAACAGAAACTTAAAACGTCAATTTCTCGAATTTCACTTCAAAAATACATATTTTCAACTTTTGATGCAGAATCAATATATATAAAAAGGGCTTCATAATGTTGAAAGAAATTCTAACTTTTGACAATTATTGCCGAAGATACAACCATTTGAATTTGGAAACAGAAACTTAAAACGTCAATTTCTCGAATATACTTCAAGAATACATATTTTCAACTTTTGATGCAGAATCAATATATATAAAAAGGGCTTCATAATGTTGAAAGAAATTCTTTTGGACAATTATTGGCGAAGATACAACCAATTTTGGAAACGAAATAAATCGATTTCAATTTCAAAATACATATTTTCAACTTTTGATGCAGAAAATATATATAAAAAGGGCTTCATAATGTTGAAAAAATTCTAACTTTGGACAATTATTGGCGAAGATACAACCATTTGAATTTGAAAACAGAAACTTAAAACGTAAATTTTCGATTTTATTTCAAAAATACATATTTTCAACTTTTGATGCAGAATCAATATATATAAAAAGGGCTTCATAATGTTGAAAGAAATTCTGACTTTGACAATTATTGGCGAAGATACAACCATTTGAATTTGGAAACAGAAACTTAAAACGTCAATTTCTCGAAATTACTTCAAGAAGACATATTTTCAACTTTTGATGCAGAATCAATATATATATAAAGGGCTTCATAATGTTGAAAGAAATTCTAACTTTTGACAATTATTGGCGAAGATACAACCATTTGAATTTGGAAACAGAAACTTAAAACGTCAATTTCTCGATTTTATTTCAAAAATACATATTTTCAACTTTTGATGCAGAATCAATATATATAAAAAAGGGCTTCATAATGTTGAAAGAAATTCTAACTTTTGACAATTATTGGCGAAGATACAACCATTTGAATTTGAAAACAGAAACTTAAACCGTACAATTTCTCGAATTTACTTCAAGAATACATATTTTCAACTTTAGATGCAGAATCAATATATATAAATAAGGCTTCATAATGTTGGAAGAAATTCTGACTTTGGACAATTATTGGCGAAAATACAAACGATTTAATTTGGAAACAGAAACTTAAAACATCAATTTATCGAATTTACTTCAAAAATACATATTTTCAACTTTTGATGCAGAATCAATATATATTTTAAAAGGGCTTCATAATGTTGGAAGAAATTCGGGCTTTTGACAATTATTGGCGAAGATAAAACCATTTGAATTTGAAAACAGAAACTTAAAACGTCAATGTTCTCGATTTCATTTCAAAATATATATTTTTCAACTTTTGATGCAGAATCAGTATATATTAAAAGGGCTTCATAATGTTGGAAGAAATTCTGAATTTTGACAATTATTGGCGATGATAAAACCATTTGAATTTGAAAACAGAAACTTAAACCGACAATTTATCGGTTTCATTTCAAATATACGTATTTTCAACTTTTAATGCAGAAGCAATATATATAAATAAGGCTTCATGATGTTGGAAGAAATTCTGACTTTCGACAATTATTGGCGAAGATACAACCATTTGAATTTGGAAACAGAAACTTAAACCGGCAATTTCTCGATTTTATTTCAAGAATGCATATTTTCAACTTTTGATGCAGAATCAATTTATATAAATAAGGCTTTATAATGTTGGAAGAAATTCGAACTTTGGACAATTATTGGCGAAGATACAACCGATTTGAATTGTGGAAACAGGAACTTAAAATTCTCGATTTTATGTCAAGAATGCATACTTTCAACTTTTGATACAGAATCAATATATAAAAATTAAGGACTCATGATGTTGGAAGAAATTCGGACTTTGGACAATTATTGGCGAAGATACAACCATTTGAATTTGGAAACAGAAACTTAAAACGTCAATTTCTCGATATTATTTCAAGAATGCATATTTTCAACTTTTGATGCAGAATCAATATATAAAAATAATGATTCATGATGTTGGAAGAAATTCTGACTTTCGACAATTATTGGCGAAGATAAAACCGTTTGAATTTGAAAACAGAAACTTAAACCGGCAATTTATCGATTTCATTTCAAATATACGTATTTTCAACTTTTAATGCAGAAACAATATGTATAAATAAGGCTTCATGATTTTGGATGAAATTCGGACTTTCGACAATTATTGGCGAAGATACAACCGATTTAATGTGGAAACAGAAACTTCAAACGTCAATTTCTCGATTTTATTTCAAGAATGCATACTTTCAAACTTTGATGCAGAATCAATATATATAAACAAGGCTTTATGATGTTGGAAGAAATTCGGACTTTCGACAATTATTGGCGAAGATACAACCATTTGAATTTGGAAACAGAAACTTAATCCAGCAACTTCTCGATTTTATTTCAAAAATGCATACTTTCAACTTTTGATACAGAATCAATATATAAAAATAATGGCTCATGATGTTGGAAGAAATTCGTACTTTTCACAATTATTGGCGAAGATACAACCATTTGAATTTGGAAACAGAAACTTAAAACGTAAATTTCTCGTTATTATTTCAAGAATGCATACTTTCAACTTTTGATGCAGAATCAATATATAAAAATAATGATTCATGATGTTGGAAGAAATTCTGACTTTCGACAATTATTGGCGAAGATAAAACCGTTTGAATTTGAAAACAGAAACTAAAACCGGCAATTTATCGATTTCATTTCAAAAATACGTATTTCCAACATATAATGCAGAAACAATATATATATAAAGGGCTTTATAATGTTGGAAGAAATACGAACTTTAGACAATTATTGGCGAAGATACAACCAACCGATTTAATGTGGAAACACAAACTTAAAACGTCAATTTCTCTATATTATTTCAAGAATGCATACTTTCAACTTTGATGCAGAATCAATATATATAAACAAGGCTTCATGATATTGGAAGAAATTCGGACTTTCGACAATTATTGGCGAAGATACAACCATTTGAATTTGGAAACAGAAACTTAATCCAGCAAATTCTCGATTTTATTTCAAAAATGCATACTTTCAACTTTTGATACAGAATCAATATATAAAAATAAGGACTCATGATGTTGGAAGAAATTCGGACTTTCCACAATTATTGGCGAAGATACAACCATTTGAATTTGGAAACAGAAACTTAAAACGTAAATTTCTCGTTATTATTTCAAGAATGCATACTTTCAACTTTTGATGCAGAATCAATATATAAAAATAAGGCTTCATGATGTTGGAAGAAATTCTGACTTTCGACAATTATTGGCGAAGATAAAACCGTTTGAATTTGAAAACAGAAACTTAAACCGACAATTTATCGATTTCATTTCAAATATACGTATTTTCAACTTTTGATGCAGAATCAATATATATAAATAAGGCTTCATGATGTTGGAAGAAATTCTGACTTTCGACAATTATTGGCGAAGATACAACCATTTGAATTTGGAAACAGAAACTTAAACCGGCAATTTCTCGATTTTATTTCAAGAATGTATATTTTCAACTTTTGATGCAGAATCAATTATATATAAATAAGGCTTCATAATGTTGGAAGAAATTCTGACTTTGGACAATTATTGGCGAAAATACAAACGATTTGAATTTGGAAACAGAAACTAAAATATCAATTTATCGATTTCATTTCAAAAATACATATTTTCAACTTTTGATGCAGAATCAATATATATTTTAAAAGGGCTTCATAATGTTGGAAGAAATTCGGGCTTTGTACAATTAATGCTGAAGATAAAACCATTTGAATTTGAATACAGAAACTTAAAACGTCAAGTTCTCGATTTCATTTCAAAAATATATATTTTTCACTTTTGATGCAGAATCAGTATATATTAAAAGGGCTTCATAATGTTGGAAGAAATTCTGAATTTTGACAATTATTGGCGAAGATACAACCATTTGAATTTGAAAACAGAAACTTAAACCGTACAATTTGTCGATTTTATTTCAAGAATACATATTTTCAACTTTTGATGCAGAATCAATATATATAAATAAGGCTTCATAATGTTGGAAGAAATTCTGACTTTGGACAATTATTGGCCGAAGATACAACCGATTTGAATTTGGAAACAGAAACTAAAACATCAATTTATCGATTTCATTTCAAAAATACATATTTTCAACTTTTGATGCAGAATCAATATATATTTTAAAAGGGCTTCATAATGTTGGAAGAAATTCGGGCTTTGACAATTATTGGTGAAGATAAAACCCTTTGAATTTGAATACAGAAACTTAAAACGTCAATTTCTCGATTTCATTTCAAAAATACATATTTTCAACTTTTGATGCAGAATCAGTATATATTAAAAAGGGCTTCATAATGTTGGAAGAAATTCTGAATTTTGACAATTATTGGCGAAGATAAAACCATTTGAATTTGAAAACAGAAACTTAAAACTACAATTTCTCGATTTTATTTCAAGAATACATATTTTCAACTTTAGATGCAGAATCAATATATATAAATAAGGCTTCATAATGTTGGAAGAAATTCTGACTTTGGACAATTATTGGCGAAAATACAAACGATTTAATTTGGAAACAGAAACTTAAAATATCAATTTATCGATTTCATTTCAAAAATACATATTTTCAACTTTTGATGCAGAATCAATATATATTAAAAGGGCTTCATAATGTTGGAAGAAATTCGGACTTTGTACAATTATTGCCGAAGATAAAACCATTTGAATTTGAAAACAGAAACTTAAAACGTCAAGTTCTCGATTTTATTTCAAAAATATATATTTTTAACTTTTGATGCAGAGTCAATATATATTAAAAGGTCTTCATAATGTTGGAAGAAATTCGGACTTTGGACAATTATTGGCGAAGATAAAACCATTTGAATTTGAAAACAGAAACTTAAATCTATAATTTGTCGATTTTATTTCAAGAATACATATTTTCAACTTTTAGAGGCAGAATCAATATATATAAATAAGGCTTCATAATGTTGGAAGAAGTACTGACTTTGGACAATTATTGGCGAAAATACAAACGATTTGAATGTGGAAACAGAAACTTAAAATATCAATTTATCGATTTTATTTCAAAAATACATATTTTCAACTTTTGATGCAGAATCAATATATATTTTAAAAGGGCTTCATAATGTTGGAAGAAATTCGGGCTTTGTACAATTATTGCTGAAGATAAAACCATTTGAATTTGAATACAGAAACTTAAAACGTCAATTTCTCGATTTCATTTCAAAAATATATATTTTTCAACTTTTGATGCAGAATCAATATATATTAAAAGGGCTTCATAATGTTGGAAGAAATTCTGAATTTTGACAATTATTGGCGAAGATAAAACCATTTGAATTTGAAAACAGAAACTTAAATCTATAATTTGTCGATTTTATTTCAAGAATACATATTTTCAACTTTTGATGCAGAATCAATATATATAAATAAGGCTTCATAATGTTGGAAGAAATTCTGACTTTGGACAATTATTGGCGAAAATACAAACGATTTAATGTGGAAACAGAAACTTAAAATATCAATTTATCGATTTCATTTCAAAAATACATATTTTCAACTTTTGATGCAGAATCAATATATATTTAAAAAGGGCTTCATAATGTTGGAAGAAATTCGGACTTTGTACAATTAATGCTGAAGATAAAACCATTTGAATTTGAATACAGAAACTTAAAACGTCAATGTTCTCGATTTCATTTCAAAAATATATATTTTTCAACTTTTGATGCAGAATCAGTATATATTAAAAGGGCTTCATAATGTTGGAAGAAATTCTGAATTTTGACAATTATTGGCGAAGATAAAACCATTTGAATTTGAAAACAGAAACTTAAACCGACAATTTATCGGTTTCATTTCAAATATACGTATTTTCAACTTTTAATGCAGAAGCAATATATATAAATAAGGCTTCATGATGTTGGAAGAAATTCTGACTTTCGACAATTATTGGCGAAGATACAACCATTTGAATTTGGAAACAGAAACTTAAACCGGCAACTTCTCGATTTTATTTCAAGAATGTATATTTTCAACTTTTGATGCAGAATCAATTTATATAAATAAGGCTTTATAATGTTGGAAGAAATTCGAACTTTGGACAATTATTGGCGAAGATACAACTTGATTTAATGTGGAAACAGGAACTTCTCGATTTTATGTCAAGAATGCATACTTTCAACTTTTGATACAGAATCAATATATAAAAATTAATGACTCATGATGTTGTAAGAAATTTGGACTTTGGACAATTATTGGCGAAGATACAACCATTTGAATTTGGAAACAGAAACTTAAAACGTAAATTTCTCGATATTATTTCAAGAATGCATACTTTCAACTTTTGATGCAGAATCAATATATAAAAATAATGATTCATGATGTTGGAAGAAATTCTGACTTTCGACAATTATTGGCGAAGATAAAACCGTTTGAATTTGAAAACAGAAACTTAAACCGGCAATTTATCGATTTCATTTCAAATATACGTATTTTCAACTTTTAATGCAGAAACAATATGTATAAATAAGGCTTCATGATTTTGGAAGAAATTCGGACTTTCGACAATTATTGGCGAAGATACAACCGATTTAATGTGGAAACAGAAACTTCAAACGTCAATTTCTCGATTTTATTTCAAGAATGCATACTTTCAAACCTTGATGCAGAATCAATATATATAAACAAGGCTTTATGATATTGGAAGAAATTCGGACTTTCGACAATTATTGGCGAAGATACAACCATTTGAATTTGGAAACAGAAACTTAAACCAGCAACTTCTCGATTTTATTTCAAAAATGCATACTTTCAACTTTTGATACAGAATCAATATATAAAAATAATGACTCATGATGTTGGAAGAAATTCGTACTTTTCACAATTATTGGCGAAGTTACAACCATTTGAATTTGGAAACAGAAACTTAAAACGTAAATTTCTCGATTTTATTTCAAGAATGCATACTTTCAACTTTTGATGCAGAATCAATATATAAAAATAATGATTCATGATGTTGGAAGAAATTCTGACTTTCGACAATTATTGGCGAAGATAAAACCGTTTGAATTTGAAAACAGAAACTAAAACCGGCAATTTATCGATTTCATTTCAAAAATACGTATTTCCAACTTTTAATGCAGAAACAATATATATATAAAGGGCTTTATAATGTTGGAAGAAATACGAACTTTAGACAATTATTGGCGAAGATACAACCAACCGATTTGAATGTGGAAACACAAACTTAAAACGTCAATTTCTCGATATTATTTCAAGAATGCATACTTTCAAACTTTTGATGCAGAATCAATATATATAAACAAGGCTTCATGATGTTGGAAGAAATTCGGACTTTCGACAATTATTGGCGAAGATACAACCATTTGAATTTGGAAACAGAAACTTAAAACGGCAAATTCTCGATTTTATTTCAAAAATACATATTTTCAACTTTTGATGCAGAATCAATATATAAAAATAAGGACTTCATAATGTTGGAAGAAATTCGGACTTTGGACAATTATTGGCGAAGATACAACCATTTGAATTTGGAAACAGAAACTTAAAACGTAAATTTCTCGTTTTTATTTCAAGAATGCATATTTTCAACTTTTGATGCAGAATCAATATATAAAAATAAGGCTTCATGATGTTGGAAGAAATTCGGACTTTCGACAATTATTGGCGAAGATAAAACCGTTTGAATTTGAAAACAGAAACTTAAACCGTCAATTTATCGGTTTCATTTCAAAAATACATATTTTCAACTTTTGATGCAGAATCAATATATATAAATAAGGCTTCATGATGTTGGAAGAAATTCTGACTTTCGACAATTATTGGCGAAGATACAACCATTTGAATTTGGAAACAGAAACTTAAACCGTCAAGTTCTCGATTTTATTTCAAGAATGTATATTTTCAACTTTTGATGCAGAATCAATATATATAAAAAGGGCTTTATAATGTTGGAAGAAATTCTGACTTTGGACAATTATTGGCCAAAATACAACCGATTTAATGTGGAAACAGAAACTAAAATATCAATTTATCGATTTCATTTCAAAAATACATATTTTCAACTTTTGATGCAGAATCAATATATATTTTAAAAGGGCTTCATAATGTTGGAAGAAATTCGGACTTTGTACAATTAATGCTGAAGATAAAACCATTTGAATTTGAATACAGAAACTTAAAACGTCAAGTTCTCGATTTCATTTCAAAAATATATATTTTTAACTTTTGATGCAGAATCAATATATATTAAAAGGGCTTCATAATGTTGGAAGAAATTCTGAATTTTGACAATTATTGGCGAAGATAAAACCATTTGAATTTGAAAACAGAAACTTAAATCTATAATTTGTCGATTTTATTTCAAGAATACATATTTTCAACTTTAGATGCAGAATCAATATATATAAATAAGGCTTCATAATGTTGGAAGAAGTTCTGACTTTGGACAATTATTGGCCAAAATACAAACGATTTAATGTGGAAACAGAAACTAAAATATCAATTTATCGATTTCATTTCAAAAATACATATTTTCAACTTTTGATGCAGAATCAATATATATTTAAAAAGGGCTTCATAATGTTGGAAGAAATTCGGGCTTTGTGACAATTAATGCCGAAGATAAAACCATTTGAATTTGAATACAGAAACTTAAAACGTCAAGTTCTCGATTTCATTTCAAAAATATATATTTTTCACTTTTGATGCAGAATCAGTATATATTAAAAGGGCTTCATAATGTTGGAAGAAATTCTGAATTTTGACAATTATTGGCGATGATAAAACCGTTTGAATTTGAAAACAGAAACTTAAACCGACAATTTATCGATTTCATTTCAAAAATACGTATTTTCAACTTTTGATGCAGAATCAATATATATAAATAAGGCTTCATAATGTTGGAAGAAATTCTGACTTTCGACAATTATTGGCGAAGATACAACCGATTTGAATTTGGAAACAGAAACTAAAACGTCAATTTATCGATTTCATTTCAAAAATACGTATTTTCAACTTTTGATGCAGAATCAATATATATAAATAGGGCTTCATAATGTTGGAAGAAATTCGGACTTTGCACAATTATTGGCGAAGATACAACCATTTGAATTTGGAAACAGAAACTTAAAACGGCAACTTCTCGATTTTATTTCAAAAATGCATATTTTCAACTTTTGATGCAGAATCAATATATATAAATAAGGACTTCATGATGTTGGAAGAAATTCGGACTTTTGACAATTATTGGCGAAGATACAACCATTTGAATTTGGAAACAGAAACTTAAAACGTATAATTTCTCGATTTTATTTCAAGAATACATATTTTCAACTTTTGATGCAGAATCAATATATATAAAATAAGGCTTCATAATGTTGGAAGAAATTCGGACTTTCGACAATTATTGGCGAAGATACAACCGATTTGAATTTGGAAACAGAAACTTAAAACGTCAATTTATCGATTTCATTTCAAAAATACATATTTTCAACTTTTGATGCAGAATCAATATATATAAAAGGGCTTCATAATGTTGGAAGAAATTCGAACTTTGGACAATTATTGGCGAAGATACAACCATTTGAATTTGGAAACAGAAACTTAAAACGTCAATTTCTCGATTTTATTTCAAGAATACATATTTTCAACTTTTGATGCAGAATCAATATATATAAAAAAGGGCTTCATAATGTTGGAAGAAATTCTGACTTTCGACAATTATTGGCGAAGATAAAACCATTTGAATTTGGAAACAGAAACTTAAACCGGCAATTTATCGATTTTATTTCAAGAATACATATTTTCAACTTTTGATGCAGAATCAATAATATATATAAATAAGGCTTCATAATGTTGGAAGAAATTCTGAACTTTGGACAATTATTGGCGAAGATACAACCGATTTGAATTTGGAAACAGAAACTTAAAACGTCAATTTCTCGATTTTATTTCAAAAATACATATTTTCAACTTTTGATGCAGAATCAATATATATTTAAATAGGGCTTCATAATGTTGGAAGAAATTCGAACTTTGTACAATTATTGGCGAAGATAAAACCGTTTGAATTTGAAAACAGAAACTTAAAACGTCAATTTCTCGATTTCATTTCAAAAATACGTATTTTCAACTTTTGATGCAGAATCAATATATATAAATAAGGCTTCATAATGTTGGAAGAAATTCTGACTTTTGACAATTATTGGCGAAGATAAAACCGTTTGAATTTGAAAACAGAAACTTAAACCGACAATTTATCGGTTTCATTTCAAATATACGTATTTTCAACTTTTAATGCAGAAGCAATATATATAAATAAGGCTTCATGATGTTGGAAGAAATTCTGACTTTCGACAATTATTGGCGAAGATACAACCATTTGAATTTGGAAACAGAAACTTAAACCGGCAACTTCTCGATTTTATTTCAAGAATGTATATTTTCAACTTTTGATGCAGAATCAATTTATATAAATAAGGCTTTATAATGTTGGAAGAAATTCTGAACTTTGGACAATTATTGGCGAAGATACAACCGATTTAATGTGGAAACAGGCAACTTCTCGATTTTATTTCAAGAATGCATATTTTCAACTTTTGATACAGAATCAATATATATAAATAAGGCTTCATGATGTTGGAAGAAATTCGGACTTTGGACAATTATTGGCGAAGATACAACCGATTTGAATTTGGAAACAGAAACTTAAAACGTCAATTTCTCGATATTATTTCAAGAATGCATATTTTCAACTTTTGATGCAGAATCAATATATAAAAATAATGATTCATGATGTTGGAAGAAATTCTGACTTTCGACAATTATTGGCGAAGATAAAACCGTTTGAATTTGAAAACAGAAACTTAAACCGGCAATTTATCGATTTCATTTCAAATATACGTATTTTCAACTTTTAATGCAGAAACAATATGTATAAATAAGGCTTCATGATTTTGGATGAAATTCGGACTTTCGACAATTATTGGCGAAGATACAACCGATTTAATGTGGAAACAGAAACTTCAAACGTCAATTTCTCGATTTTATTTCAAGAATGCATACTTTCAAACCTTGATGCAGAATCAATATATATAAACAAGGCTTTATGATGTTGGAAGAAATTCGGACTTTCGACAATTATTGGCGAAGATACAACCATTTGAATTTGGAAACAGAAACTTAATCCAGCAACTTCTCGATTTTATTTCAAAAATGCATACTTTCAACTTTTGATACAGAATCAATATATAAAAATAATGACTTCATGATGTTGGAAGAAATTCGGACTTTGGACAATTATTGGCGAAGATACAACCATTTGAATTTGGAAACAGAAACTTAAAACGTAAATTTCTCGTTATTATTTCAAGAATGCATACTTTCAACTTTTGATGCAGAATCAATATATAAAAATAATGATTCATGATGTTGGAAGAAATTCTGACTTTCGACAATTATTGGCGAAGATAAAACCGTTTGAATTTGAAAACAGAAACTAAAACCGGCAATTTATCGATTTCATTTCAAAAATACGTATTTTCAACTTTTAATGCAGAATCAATATATATAAAAAGGGCTTCATAATGTTGGAAGAAATTCGAACTTTAGACAATTATTGGCGAAGATACAACCAACCGATTTAATGTGGAAACACAAACTTAAAACGTCAATTTCTCGATTTTATTTCAAGAATGCATACTTTCAACTTTTGATGCAGAATCAATATATATAAATAAGGCTTCATGATGTTGGAAGAAATTCTGACTTTCGACAATTATTGGCGAAGATAAGACCATTTGAATTTGAGAAACAGAAACTTAAAACGTCAATTGATTTAAAAATATCAATTTTAATATATATAGCTGGATTGATTTTATAAGATTTTTAATTTCGTATTTATTTCAAGAATGCATATTTTCAACTTTTGATGCAGAATCAATATATATAAATAAGGCTTCATAATGTTGGAAGAAATTCGGACTTTGGACAATTATTGGCGAAGATAAAACCGTTTGAATTTGGAAACAGAAACTTAACCGGCAATTTCTCGATTTTATTTCAAATATACGTATTTTCAACTTTTGATGCAGAATCAATATATATAAATAAGGCTTCATAATGTTGGAAGAAATTCGGGACTTTGGACAATTATTGGCGAAGATACAACCATTTGAATTTGGAAACAGAAACTTAAAACGGCAATTTCTCGATTTTATTTCAAGAATACATATTTTCAACTTTTGATGCAGAATCAATATATATAAATAAGGCTTCATAATGTTGGAAGAAATTCGGACTTTGGACAATTATTGGCGAAGATACAACCGATTTGAATTTGGAAACAGAAACTTAAACCGGCAATTTCTCGATTTTATTTCAAGAATACATATTTTCAACTTTTGATGCAGAATCAATATATATAAATAAGGCTTCATAATGTTGGAAGAAATTCGAACTTTGGACAATTATTGGCGAAGATACAACCGATTTGAATTTGAAAACAGAAACTTAAAACGTCAATTTCTCGATTTCATTTCAAAAATACATATTTTCAACTTTTGATGCAGAATCAATATATATAAATAAGGGCTTCATAATGTTGGAAGAAATTCGGACTTTGGACAATTATTGGCGAAGATACAACCATTTGAATTTGGAAACAGAAACTTAAAACGTCAATTTCTCGATTTTATTTCAAGAATACATACTTTCAACTTTTGATGCAGAATCAATATATAAAAATAGGGCTTCATAATGTTGGAAGAAATTCGGACTTTGGACAATTATTGGCGAAGATAAAACCGATTTGAATTTGGAAAACAGAAACTTAAAACGTCAATTTCTCGATTTCATTTCAAGAATACATATTTTCAACTTTTGATGCAGAATCAATATATATATAAAAGGGCTTCATAATGTTGGAAGAAATTCGGACTTTGGACAATTATTGGCGAAGATACAACCGATTTGAATTTGGAAACAGAAACTTAAAACGTCAATTTCTCGATTTTATTTCAAGAATACATATTTTCAACTTTTGATGCAGAATCAATATATATAAATAGGGCTTCATAATGTTGGAAGAAATTCGGACTTTGGACAATTATTGGCGAAGATACAACCGATTTGAATTTGGAAACAGAAACTTAAAACGTCAATTTCTCGATTTTATTTCAAGAATACATATTTTCAACTTTTGATGCAGAATCAATATATATAAAAAGGGCTTCATAATGTTGGAAGAAATTCGGACTTTGGACAATTATTGGCGAAGATACAACCGATTTGAATTTGGAAACAGAAACTTAAAACTTCTCGATTTTATTTCAAGAATACATATTTTCAACTTTTGATGCAGAATCAATATATATAAAAAAGGCTTCATAATGTTGGAAGAAATTCGGACTTTGGACAATTATTGGCGAAGATAAAACCGTTTGAATTTGAAAACAGAAACTTAAAACGTCAATTTCTCGATTTTATTTCAAAAATACATATTTTCAACTTTTGATGCAGAATCAATATATATAAAAAGGGCTTCATAATGTTGGAAGAAATTCGGACTTTGGACAATTATTGGCGAAGATACAACCGATTTGAATTTGGAAACAGAAACTTAACAACTTTCTCGATTTTATTTCAAGAATGCATATATTTTCAACTTTTGATGCAGAATCAATATATATAAATAAGGGCTTCATAATGTTGGAAGAAATTCGGACTTTGGACAATTATTGGCGAAGATACAACCATTTGAATTTGGAAACAGAAACTTAAAACGTCAATTTCTCGATTTTATTTCAAAAATACATATTTTCAACTTTTGATGCAGAATCAATATATATAAATAAGGCTTCATAATGTTGGAAGAAATTCGAACTTTGGACAATTATTGGCGAAGATACAACCGATTTGAATTTGAAAACAGAAAAACGAATTTCTCGATTTTATTTCAAGAATACATACTTTCAACTTTTGATGCAGAATCAATATATATAAATAAGGCTTCATAATGTTGGAAGAAATTCGGACTTTGGACAATTATTGGCGAAGATAAAACCGATTTGAATGTGGAAACAGAAACTTAAAACGTCAATTTCTCGATTTTATTTCAAGAATGCATATTTTCAACTTTTGATGCAGAATCAATATATATAAAAAAGGGCTTCATAATGTTGGAAGAAATTCGGACTTTGGACAATTATTGGCGAAGATACAACCGTTTGAATTTGGAAACAGAAACTTAAAACGTCAATTTCTCGATTTTCATTTCAAGAATACATATTTTCAACTTTTGATGCAGAATCAATATATATAAAAAGGGCTTCATAATGTTGGAAGAAATTCGGACTTTGGACAATTATTGGCGAAGATAAAACCGATTTGAATTTGGAAAACAGAAACTTAAAACGTCAATTTCTCGATTTCATTTCAAAAATACATATTTTCAACTTTTGATGCAGAATCAATATATATAAATAAGGGCTTCATAATGTTGGAAGAAATTCGGACTTTGGACAATTATTGGCGAAGATACAACCATTTGAATTTGGAAACAGAAACTTAAAACGTCAATTTCTCGATTTTATTTCAAGAATACATATTTTCAACTTTTGATGCAGAATCAATATATATAAATAAAGGGCTTCATAATGTTGGAAGAAATTCGGACTTTGGACAATTATTGGCGAAGATACAACCGATTTGAATTTGGAAACAGAAACTTAAAACGTCAATTTCTCGATTTTATTTCAAAAATACATATTTTCAACTTTTGATGCAGAATCAATATATATAAATAAGGCTTCATAATGTTGGAAGAAATTCGGACTTTGGACAATTATTGGCGAAGATACAACCGATTTAATGTGGAAACAGAAACTTAAAACGTCAATTTCTCGATTTTATTTCAAGAATACATATTTTCAACTTTTGATGCAGAATCAATATATAAAAAAAGGGCTTCATAATGTTGGAAGAAATTCGGACTTTGGACAATTATTGGCGAAGATACAACCGATTTGAATTTGAAAACAGAAACTTAAAACGTCAATTTCTCGATTTTATTTCAAGAATACATATTTTCAACTTTTGATGCAGAATCAATATATATAAATAAGGCTTCATAATGTTGGAAGAAATTCTGACTTTGGACAATTATTGGCGAAGATACAACCGATTTGAATTTGGAAACAGAAACTTAAAACGTCAATTTCTCGATTTTATTTCAAGAATGCATATTTTCAACTTTTGATGCAGAATCAATATATATAAATAAGGCTTCATAATGTTGGAAGAAATTCGGACTTTGGACAATTATTGGCGAAGATACAACCGATTTGAATTTGGAAACAGAAACTTAAAACGTCAATTTCTCGATTTCATTTCAAAAATACATATTTTCAACTTTTGATGCAGAATCAATATATATAAAAAGGGCTTCATAATGTTGGAAGAAATTCGAACTTTGGACAATTATTGGCGAAGATACAACCGATTTAATGTGGAAACAGAAACTTAATTTTTTTTCGATTTTATTTCAAGAATGCATACTTTCAACTTGTGATACAGAATCAATATATAAAAATAATGACTCATGATGTTGGAAGAAATTCGGACTTTGGACAATTATTGGCGAAGATACAACCATTTGAATTTGGAAACAGAAACTTAAACCGGCAATCTTCTCGATTTTATTTCAACAATGCATATTTTCAACTTTTGATACAGAGTCAATATATATAAATAAGGCTTCATAATGTTGGAAGAAATTCGAACTTTGGACAATTATTGGCGAAGATACAACCGATTTAATGTGAAAACAGAAACTTCTCGATTTTATTTCAAGAATGCATACTTTCAACTTTTGATTCAGAATCAATATATATAAATAAGGCTTCATAATGTTGGAAGAAATTCGAACTTTGGACAATTATTGGCGAAGATACAACCGATTTGAATGTGGAAACAGAAACTTAAAACGTCAATTTCTCGATTTTATTTCAAGAATACATATTTTCAACTTTTGATGCAGAATCAATATAAATTAAAAAGGGCTTCATAATGTTGGAAGAAATTCGGACTTTGGACAATTATTGGCGAAGATACAACCGTTTGAATTTGGAAACAGAAACTTAAAACGTCAATTTCTCGATTTTATTTCAAGAATACATATTTTCAACTTTTGATGCAGAATCAATATATATAAATAAGGCTTCATAATGTTGGAAGAAATTCGGACTTTGGACAATTATTGGCGAAGATACAACCGTTTGAATTTGAAAACAGAAACTTAAACCGGCAATTTCTCGATTTTATTTCAAAATGCATATTTTCAACTTTTGATGCGAAGAATCAAATATATAAATAAGGCTTCATAATGTTGGAAGAAATTCGGACTTTGGACAATTATTGGCGAAGATACAACCGATTTGAATTTGGAAACAGAAACTTAAAACGTCAATTTCTCGATTTTATTTCAAGAATACATATTTTCAACTTTTGATGCAGAATCAATATATATTAAAAGGGCTTCATAATGTTGGAAGAAATTCGGACTTTGGACAATTATTGGCGAAGATAAAACCGTTTGAATTTGAAAACAGAAACTTAAAACGTCAATTTCTCGATTTCATTTCAAAAATACGTATTTTCAACTTTTGATGCAGAATCAATATATATAAATAAGGCTTCATGATGTTGGAAGAAATTCGGACTTTCGACAATTATTGGCGAAGATACAACCATTTAATTTTGGAAACAGAAACTTAAGCCGGCAATTTCTCGATTTTATTTCAAAAATGCATATTTTCAACTTTTGATGCAGAATCAATATATATAAATAAGGCTTCATAATGTTGGAAGAAATTCGGACTTTGGACAATTATTGGCGAAGATACAACCGATTTAATGTGGAAACAGAAACTTAAAACGTAAATTTCTCGATTTTATTTCATAAATACATATTTTTAACTTTTGATGCAGAGTCAATATATATAAATAAGGCTTCATAATGTTGGAAGAAATTCGGAACTTTGGACAATTATTGGCGAAGATACAACCGATTTGAATTTGAAAACAGAAACTTAAAACGTCAATTTCTCGATTTTATTTCAAGAATACATATTTTCAACTTTTGATGCAGAATCAATATATATAAATAAGGCTTCATAATGTTGGAAGAAATTCGGACTTTGGACAATTATTGGCGAAGATACAACCGATTTGAATTTGGAAACAGAAACTTAAAACGTCAATTTCTCGATTTTATTTCAAGAATGCATATTTTCAACTTTTGATGCAGAATCAATATATATAAATAAGGCTTCATAATGTTGGAAGAAATTCGGACTTTGGACAATTATTGGCGAAGATACAACCGATTTAATGTGGAAACAGAAACTTAACATTTCTCGATTTTATTTCAAGAATGCATATTTTCAACTTTTGATACAGAATCAATATATATAAATAAGGCTTCATAATGTTGGAAGAAATTCGGACTTTGGACAATTATTGGCGAAGATACAACCGATTTGAATGTGGAAACAGAAACTTAAAACGTCAATTTCTCGATTTTATTTCAAAAATACATATTTTCAACTTTTGATGCAGAATCAATATATATAAATAAGGCTTCATAATGTTGGAAGAAATTCGGACTTTGGACAATTATTGGCGAAGATACAACCGTTTTAATTTGGAAACAGAAATTTAAACGTCAATTTCTCGATTTTATTTCAAAAATACATATTTTCAACTTTTGATGCAGAATCAATATATATAAAAAGGGCTTCATAATGTTGGAAGAAATTCGGACTTTGGACAATTATTGGCGAAGATACAACCGTTTGAATTTGGAAACAGAAACTTAAAACGTCAATTTCTCGATTTTATTTCAAAATGCATATTTTCAACTTTTGATGCAGAATCAATATATATAAATAAGGCTTCATAATGTTGGAAGAAATTCGGACTTTGGACAATTATTGGCGAAGATACAACCGATTTGAATTTGGAAACAGAAACTTAAACCGGCAATTTCTCGATTTTATTTCAAAAATGCATATTTTCAACTTTTGATGCAGAATCAATATATATAAATAAGGCTTCATAATGTTGGAAGAAATTCGAACTTTGGACAATTATTGGCGAAGATACAACCGATTTAATGTGGAAACAGAAACTTAAACGTCAATTTCTCGATTTTATTTCAAGAATACATATTTTCAACTTTTGATACAGAATCAATATATATAAATAAAGGCTTCATAATGTTGGAAGAAATTCGGACTTTGGACAATTATTGGCGAAGATACAACCGATTTGAATTTGGAAACAGAAACTTAAAACGTCAATTTCTCGATTTTATTTCAAGAATGCATATTTTCAACTTTTGATGCAGAATCAATATATATAAATAAGGCTTCATAATGTTGGAAGAAATTCGGACTTTGGACAATTATTGGCGAAGATACAACCGATTTAATGTGAAAACAGAAACTATTCTCGATTTTATTTCAAGAATGCATATTTTCAACTTTTGATGCAGAATCAATATATATAAATAAGGCTTCATAATGTTGGAAGAAATTCGGACTTTGGACAATTATTGGCGAAGATACAACCGATTTGAATTTGGAAACAGAAACTTAAAACGTCAATTTCTCGATTTTATTTCAAAAATACATATTTTCAACTTTTGATGCAGAATCAATATATATAAATAAGGCTTCATAATGTTGGAAGAAATTCGGACTTTGGACAATTATTGGCGAAGATACAACCGATTTAATTTGGAAACAGAAACTTAAACGTCAATTTCTCGATTTTATTTCAAAAATACTTATTTTCAACTTTTGATGCAGAATCAATATATATAAATAAGGCTTCATAATGTTGGAAGAAATTCGGACTTTGGACAATTATTGGCGAAGATACAACCGATTTGAATTTGAAAACAGAAACTTAAAACGTCAATTTCTCGATTTTATTTCAAGAATGCATATTTTCAACTTTTGATGCAGAATCAATATATATAAATAAGGCTTCATAATGTTGGAAGAAATTCGAACTTTGGACAATTATTGGCGAAGATACAACCGATTTAAATTTGGAAACAGAAACTTAAAACAATTTCTCGATTTTATTTCAAGAATGCATATTTTCAACTTTTGATGCAGAATCAATATATATAAATAAGGCTTCATAATGTTGGAAGAAATTCGGACTTTGGACAATTATTGGCGAAGATACAACCGATTTTAATTTGGAAACAGAAACTTAAAACGTCAATTTCTCGATTTTATTTCAAAAATACATATTTTCAACTTTTGATGCAGAATCAATATATATAAATAAGGCTTCATAATGTTGGAAGAAATTCGGACTTTGGACAATTATTGGCGAAGATACAACCGATTTTAATTTGGAAACAGAAACTTAAAACGTCAATTTCTCGATTTTATTTCAAAAATACATATTTTCAACTTTTGATGCAGAATCAATATATATAAATAAGGCTTCATAATGTTGGAAGAAATTCGGACTTTGGACAATTATTGGCGAAGATACAACCGATTTAATGTGGAAACAGAAACTTAAAACGTCAATTTCTCGATTTTATTTCAAGAATACATATTTTCAACTTTTGATGCAGAATCAATATATATAAATAAGGCTTCATAATGTTGGAAGAAATTCGGACTTTGGACAATTATTGGCGAAGATACAACCGTTTTGAATTTGGAAACAGAAACTTAAAACGTCAATTTCTCGATTTCATTTCAAAAATACATATTTTCAACTTTTGATGCAGAATCAATATATATAAATAAGGCTTCATAATGTTGGAAGAAATTCGGACTTTGGACAATTATTGGCGAAGATACAACCGATTTGAATTTGGAAACAGAAACTTAAACCGTCAATTTCTCGATTTTATTTCAAAAATGCATATTTTCAACTTTTGATGCAGAATCAATATATATAAATAAGGCTTCATAATGTTGGAAGAAATTCGGACTTTGGACAATTATTGGCGAAGATACAACCGATTTGAATTTGGAAACAGAAACTTAAAACGTCAATTTCTCGATTTTATTTCAAAAATGCATATTTTCAACTTTTGATGCAGAATCAATATATATAAATAAGGCTTCATAATGTTGGAAGAAATTCGGACTTTGGACAATTATTGGCGAAGATACAACCGATTTAATGTGGAAACAGAAACTTAAAACTCAATTTCTCGATTTTATTTCAAGAATGCATATTTTCAACTTTTGATACAGAATCAATATATATAAATAAAGGGCTTCATAATGTTGGAAGAAATTCGGACTTTGGACAATTATTGGCGAAGATAAAACCGATTTGAATTTGGAAACAGAAACTTAAAACGTCAATTTCTCGATTTTATTTCAAAAATACGTATTTTCAACTTTTGATGCAGAATCAATATATATAAATAAGGCTTCATAATGTTGGAAGAAATTCGGAACTTTGGACAATTATTGGCGAAGATACAACCGATTTAATTTGGAAACAGAAACTTAAACGCAATTTCTCGATTTTATTTCAAGAATGCATATTTTCAACTTTTGATGCAGAATCAATATATATAAATAAGGCTTCATAATGTTGGAAGAAATTCGGACTTTGGACAATTATTGGCGAAGATACAACCGATTTAATGTGAAAACAGAAACTTCTTCGATTTTATTTCAAGAATGCATACTCCCAACTTTTGATTCAGAATCAATATATATAAATAAGGCTTCATGATGTTGGAAGATATTCGGAATTTGGACAATTATTGGCGAAGATAAAACCGATGTAAGGTGGAAACAGATACTTAAAACGTCAAGTTCTCGATTTTAATTCAAGAAAACATATTTTCAACTTTAGATGCAGAATTAATATATGTAAAAAGGGCTTCATAATGTTGGAAGAAATTCGGACTTTGGACAATTATTGGCGAAGATAAAACCGTTTGAATTTGAAAACAGAAACTTAAAACGTCAATTTCTCGATTTCATTTCAAAAATACGTATTTTCAACTTTTAATGCAGAAGCAATATATATAAATAAGGCTTCATGATGTTGGAAGAAATTCGGACTTTCGACAATTATTGGCGAAGATACAACCATTTGATTTTGGAAACAGAAACTTAAGCCGGCAATTTCTCGATTTTATTTCAAAAATGCATATTTTCAACTTTTGATGCAGAATCAATATATATAAATAAGGCTTCATAATGTTGGAAGAAATTCGAACTTTGGACAATTATTGGCGAAGATACAACCGATTTAATGTGGAAACAGAAACTTAAAACGTAAATTTCTCGATTTTATTTCATAAATACATATTTTTAACTTTTGATACAGAGTCAATATATATAAATAAGGCTTCATAATGTTGGAAGAAATTCGGACTTTGGACAATTATTGGCGAAGATAAAACCGTTTGAATTTGAAAACAGATACTTAAAACGTCAATTTCTCGATTTTATTTCAAAAATACGTATTTTCAACTTTTGATGCAGAATCAATATATATAAATAAGGCTTCATAATGTTGGAAGAAATTCGGACTTTCGACAATTATTGGCGAAGATACAACCATTTGAATTTGGAAACAGAAACTTAAAACGTCAATTTCTCGATTTTATTTCAAAAATGCATATTTTCAACTTTTGATGCAGAATCAATATATATAAATAAGGCTTCATAATGTTGGAAGAAATTCGGACTTTGGACAATTATTGGCGAAGATACAACCGATTTAATGTGAAAACAGAAACTTCTCGATTTTATTTCAAGAATGCTTACTTTCAACTTGTGATACAGAATCAATATATATAAATAGGGCTTCATAATGTTGGAAGAAATTCGGACTTTGGACAATTATTGGCGAAGATAAAACCGTTTGAATTTGAAAACAGAAACTTAAAACGTCAATTTCTCGATTTTATTTCAAAAATACGTATTTTCAACTTTTGATGCGGAATCAATATATATAAATAAGGCTTCATAATGTTGGAAGAAATTCGAACTTTGGACAATTATTGGCGAAGATACAACCGATTTAATGTGGAAACAGAAACTTCTCTTGATTTTATTTCAAGAATGCATACTTTCAACTTTTGATACAGAATCAATAAATAAAAATAAGGCCTCATGATGTTGGAAGAAATTCGGACTTTGGACAATTATTGGCGAAGATACAACCGATTTAATTTGGAAACAGAAACTTAAAACGGCAACTTCTCGATTTTATTTCAACAATGCATATTTTCAACTTTTGATACAGAGTCAATATATATAAATAAGGCTTCATAATGTTGGAAGAAATTCGAACTTTGGACAATTATTGGCGAAGATACAACCGATTTAATGTGAAAACAGAAACTTCTTTTCGATTTTATTTCAAGAATGCATACTCCCAACTTTTGATTCAGAATCAATATATATAAATAAGGCTTCATGATGTTGGAAGATATTCGGACTTTGGACAATTATTGGCGAAGATAAAACCGATTTAAGGTGGAAACAGATACTTAAAACGTCAAGTTCTCGATTTTAATTCAAGAAAACATATTTTCAACTTTAGATGCAGAATTAATATACATATAAATAGGGCTTCATAATGTTGGAAGAAATTCGGACTTTGGACAATTATTGGCGAAGATAAAACCGTTTTGAATTTGAAAACAGAAACTTAAAACGGCAAAAATTTATCGATTTCATTTCAAATATACGTATTTTCAACTTTTAATGCAGAATCAATATATATAAATAAGGCTTCATGATGTTGGAAGAAATTCGGACTTTGCAATTATTTTTTTTTTCGGACTTTCGACAATTATTGGCGAAGATACAACCATTTGATTTTGGAAACAGAAACTTAAGCCGGCAATTTCTCGATTTTATTTCAAAAATGCATATTTTCAACTTTTGATGCAGAATCAATATATATAAATAAGGCTTCATAATGTTGGAAGAAATTCGAACTTTGGACAATTATTGGCGAAGATACAACCGATTTAATGTGGAAACAGAAACTTAAAACGTAAATTTCTCGATTTTATTTCATAAATACATATTTTTAACTTTTGATACAGAGTCAATATATATAAATAAGGCTTCATAATGTTGGAAGAAATTCGAACTTTGGACAATTATTGGCGAAGATACATCCGATTTAGTGTGGAAACAGAAACTTCTCGATTTTATTTCAAGAATGCTTACTTTCAACTTGTGATACAGAATTAATATATATTTAAAGGGCTTCATAATGTTGGAAGAAATTCGGACTTTGGACAATTATTGGCGAAGATAAAACCGTTTGAATTTGAAAACAGATACTTAAAACGTCAATTTCTCGATTTCATTTCAAAAATACGTATTTTCAACTTTTGATGCGGAATCAATATATATAAATAAGGCTTCATAATGTTGGACGAAATTCGAACTTTGGACAATTATTGGCGAAGATACAACCGATTTAATGTGGAAACAGAAACTTCTCGATTTTATTTCAAGAATGCTTACTTTCAACTTGTGATACAGAATCAATAAATAAAAATAATGACTCATGATGTTGGAAGAAATTCGGACTTTGGACAATTATTGGCGAAGATACAACCATTTGAATTTGGAAACAGAAACTTAAGCCGGCAACTTCTCGATTTTATTTCAACAATGCATATTTTCAACTTTTGATACAGAGTCAATATATATAAATAAGGCTTCATAATGTTGGAAGAAATTCGAACTTTGGACAATTATTGGCGAAGATACAACCGATTTAATGTGAAAACAGAAACTTCTCGATTTTATTTCAAGAATGCATACTCCCAACTTTTGATTCAGAATCAATATATATAAATAAGGCTTCATGATGTTGGAAGATATTCGGAATTTGGACAATTATTGGCGAAGATAAAACCGATGTAAGGTGGAAACAGATACTTAAAACGTCAAGTTCTCGATTTTAATTCAAGAAAACATATTTTCAACTTTAGATGCAGAATTAATATACGTTAAAAGGGCTTCATAATGTTGGAAGAAATTCGGACTTTGGACAATTATTGGCGAAGATAAAACCGTTTGAATTTGAAAACAGAAACTTAAACCGGCAATTTATCGGTTTCATTTCAAATATACGTATTTTCAACTTTTAATGCAGAAGCAATATATATAAATAAGGCTTCATGATGTTGGAAGAAATTCGGACTTTCGACAATTATTGGCGAAGATACAACCATTTGATTTTGGAAACAGAAACTTAAGCCGGCAATTTCTCGATTTTATTTCAAAAATGCATATTTTCAACTTTTGATGCAGAATCAATATATATAAATAAGGCTTCATAATGTTGGAAGAAATTCGAACTTTGGACAATTATTGGCGAAGATACAACCGATTTAATGTGGAAACAGAAACTTAAAACGTAAATTTCTCGATTTTATTTCATAAATACATATTTTTAACTTTTGATACAGAGTCAATATATATAAATAAGGCTTCATAATGTTGGAAGAAATTCGGACTTTGGACAATTATTGGCGAAGATACAACCGATTTAATTTGGAAACAGTACTTAAACGTCAATTTCTCGATTTTATTTCAAGAATACGTATTTTCAACTTTTGATGCAGAATCAATATATATAAATAAGGCTTCATAATGTTGGAAGAAATTCGGACTTTGGACAATTATTGGCGAAGATACAACCATTTGAATTTGGAAACAGAAACTTAAAACGTCAATTTCTCGATTTTATTTCAAGAATGCATACTTTCAACTTTTGATGCAGAATCAATATATAAAAATAATGATTCATAATGTTGGAAGAAATTCTGACTTTCGACAATTATTGGCGAAGATACAACCGATTTAATTTGAAACAGAAACTTAAACCGTAATTTCTCGATTTTATTTCAAGAATACGTATTTTCAACTTTTGATACAGAATCAATATATATAAATAGGGCTTCATAATGTTGGAAGAAATTCGAACTTTGGACAATTATTGGCGAAGATACAACCGATTTAATGTGGAAACAGAAACTTAAACGTAATTTCTCGATTTTATTTCAAGAATGCATACTTTCAACTTTTGATGCAGAATCAATATATATAAATAAGGCTTCATAATGTTGGAAGAAATTCGGACTTTGGACAATTATTGGCGAAGATAAAACCGATTTGAATTTGAAAACAGATACTTAAAACGTCAATTTCTCGATTTTATTTCAAAAATACATATTTTCAACTTTTGATGCAGAATCAATATATATAAATAAAGGCTTCATAATGTTGGAAGAAATTCGGACTTTGGACAATTATTGGCGAAGATACAACCGATTTAATTTGGAAACAGAAACTTAAACAATTTCTCGATTTTATTTCAAGAATGCATATTTTCAACTTTTGATACAGAATCAATATATATAAATAAGGCTTCATAATGTTGGAAGAAATTCGGACTTTGGACAATTATTGGCGAAGATACAACCGATTTGAATTTGGAAACAGAAACTTAAACCGGCAACTTCTCGATTTTATTTCAAAAATGCATATTTTCAACTTTTGATACAGAGTCAATATATATAAATAAGGCTTCATAATGTTGGAAGAAATTCGAACTTTGGACAATTATTGGCGAAGATACAACCGATTTAATGTGAAAACAGAAACTTAAACTAATTCTCGATTTTATTTCAAGAATGCATATTTTCAACTTTTGATGCAGAATCAATATATATAAATAAGGCTTCATAATGTTGGAAGAAATTCGGACTTTGGACAATTATTGGCGAAGATAACAACCGATTTGAATTTGGAAACAGAAACTTAAAACGTCAATTTCTCGATTTTATTTCAAAGAATACATATTTTCAACTTTTGATGCAGAATCAATATATATAAATAAGGCTTCATAATGTTGGAAGAAATTCGGACTTTGGACAATTATTGGCGAAGATACAACCGATTTGAATTTGGAAACAGAAACTTAAACCGGCAATTTCTCGATTTTATTTCAAATATACATATTTTCAACTTTTGATGCAGAATCAATATATATAAATAAGGCTTCATAATGTTGGAAGAAATTCGAACTTTGGACAATTATTGGCGAAGATACAACCGATTTAATGTGGAAACTAAAAAACTTCTCGATTTTATTTCAAGAATGCATACTTTCAACTTTTGATACAGAATCAATATATATATAAAAGGGCTTCATAATGTTGGAAGAAATTCGGACTTTGGACAATTATTGGCGAAGATAAAACCGATTTGAATTTGGAAACAGAACTTAAACTTAAAACGTCAATTTCTCGATTTTATTTCAAAAATGCATATTTTCAACTTTTGATGCAGAATCAATATATATAAAAAGGGCTTCATAATGTTGAAAGAAATTCTAACTTTTGACAATTATTGGCGAAGATACAACCGATTTGAATTTGAAAACAGAAACTTAAACCGTCAATTTCTCGATTTTATTTCAAGAATACATATTTTCAACTTTTGATGCAGAATCAATATATATAAATAAGGCTTCATAATGTTGGAAGAAATTCTAACTTTTGACAATTATTGGCGAAGATACAACCGTTTGAATTTAGAAACAGAAACTTAAAACGTAAACTTCTCGATTTTATTTCAAGAATGCATATTTTCAACTTTTGATGCAGAATCAATATATAAAAATAAGGCTTCATAATGTTGGAAGAAATTCGGACTTTGGACAATTATTGGCGAAGATACAACCGATTTAATGTGGAAACAGAAACTTAAAACGTCAATTTCTCGATTTTATTTCAAAAATACATATTTTCAACTTTTGATACAGAATCAATATATATAAATAAGGCTTCATAATGTTGGAAGAAATTCGGACTTTGGACAATTATTGGCGAAGATACAACCGATTTAATGTGGAAACAGAAACTTAAAACGTCAATTTCTCGATTTCATTTCAAAAATACGTATTTTCAACTTTTGATGCAGAATCAATATATATAAATAAGGCTTCATAATGTTGGAAGAAATTCGGACTTTGGACAATTATTGGCGAAGATACAACCATTTGAATTTGGAAACAGAAACTTAAAACGTCAATTTCTCGATTTTATTTCAAAAATACATATTTTCAACTTTTGATGCAGAATCAATATATATAAATAAGGGCTTCATAATGTTGGAAGAAATTCGGAACTTTGGACAATTATTGGCGAAGATACAACCGATTTGAATTTGAAAACAGAAACTTAAAAATTTCTCGATTTTATTTCAAGAATGCATATTTTCAACTTTTGATGCAGAATCAATATATATAAATAGGGCTTCATAATGTTGGAAGAAATTCGGACTTTGGACAATTATTGGCGAAGATACAACCATTTGAATTTGGAAACAGAAACTTAAAACGACAGTTTCTCGATTTTATTTCAAGAATACATATTTTCAACTTTTGATGCAGAATCAATATATATAAATAAGGCTTCATAATGTTGGAAGAAATTCGGACTTTGGACAATTATTGGCGAAGATACAACCGATTTAATGTGGAAACAGAAACTTAAAACGTAAATTTCTCGATTTCATTTCAAAAATACATATTTTCAACTTTTGATGCAGAATCAATATATATAAATAGGGCTTCATAATGTTGGAAGAAATTCGGACTTTGGACAATTATTGGCGAAGATACAACCGATTTGAATTTGAAAACAGAAACTTAAAACGACAATTTCTCGATTTTATTTCAAGAATACATATTTTCAACTTTTGATGCAGAATCAATATATATAAATAAGGCTTCATAATGTTGGAAGAAATTCGGACTTTGGACAATTATTGGCGAAGATACAACCGATTTAATGTGGAAACAGAAACTTAAATCGTCAATTTCTCGATTTCATTTCAAAAATGCGTATTTTCAACTTTTGATGCAGAATCAATATATATAAATAAGGCTTCATGATGTTGGAAGAAATTCGGACTTTGGACAATTATTGGCGAAGATACAACCATTTGAATTTGGAAACAGAAACTTAAACCGTCAACTTCTCGATTTTATTTCAACAATACATATTTTCAACTTTTGATGCAGAATCAATATATATAAATAAGGCTTCATAATGTTGGAAGAAATTCGAACTTTGGACAATTATTGGCGAAGATACAACCGATTTAATGTGGAAACAGAAACTTAAACCAATTTCTCGATTTTATTTCAAGAATACATATTTTCAACTTTTGATACAGAATCAATATATATAAATAATGGCTTCTATGATGTTGGAAGAAATTCGGACTTTGGACAATTATTGGCGAAGATACAACCATTTGAATTTGGAAACAGAAACTTAAAACGGCAACTTCTCGATTTTATTTCAACAATGCATATTTTCAACTTTTGATACAGAATCAATATATATAAATAAGGCTTCATAATGTTGGAAGAAATTCGAACTTTGGACAATTATTGGCGAAGATACAACCGATTTAATTTGAAAACAGAAACTTAAAACTTTCTCGATTTTATTTCAAGAATGCATACTTTCAACTTTTGATGCAGAATCAATATATATAAATAAGGCTTCATAATGTTGGAAGAAATTCGAACTTTGGACAATTATTGGCGAAGATACAACCGATTTAATGTGGAAACAGAAACTTAAAACGTCAAGTTCTCGATTTCATTTCAAAATACATATTTTCAACTTTTGATGCAGAATCAATATATATAAAAAGGGCTTCATAATGTTGGAAGAAATTCGGACTTTGGACAATTATTGGCGAAGATACAACCGATTTGAATTTGAAAACAGAAACTTAAAACGTAAATTTCTCGATTTTATTTCAAGAATACATATTTTCAACTTTTGATGCAGAATCAATATATATTAAAAGGGCTTCATAATGTTGGAAGAAATTCGGACTTTGGACAATTATTGGCGAAGATACAACCGTTTGAATTTGGAAACAGAAACTTAAACCGTCAATTTCTCGATTTTATTTCAAAAATGCATATTTTCAACTTTTGATGCAGAATCAATATATATAAATAAGGCTTCATAATGTTGGAAGAAATTCGGACTTTGGACAATTATTGGCGAAGATACAACCGATTTGAATTTGAAAACAGAAACTTAAAACGTCAATTTCTCGATTTTATTTCAAGAATACATATTTTCAACTTTTGATGCAGAATCAATATATATTAAAAGGGCTTCATAATGTTGGAAGAAATTCGGACTTTGGACAATTATTGGCGAAGATAAAACCGTTTGAATTTGAAAACAGAAACTTAAACCGGCAATTTATCGATTTCATTTCAAAAATACGTATTTTCAACTTTTAATGCAGAATCAATATATATAAATAAGGCTTCATAATGTTGGAAGAAATTCGGACTTTCGACAATTATTGGCGAAGATACAACCATTTAATTTTGGAAACAGAAACTTAAGCCGGCAACTTCTCGATTTTATTTCAAGAATGCATATTTTCAACTTTTGATGCAGAATCAATATATATAAATAAGGCTTCATAATGTTGGAAGAAATTCGGACTTTGGACAATTATTGGCGAAGATACAACCGATTTAATGTGGAAACAGAAACTTAAAACGTAAATTTCTCGATTTTATTTCATAAATACATATTTTCAACTTTTGATACAGAGTCAATATATATAAATAAGGCTTCATAATGTTGGAAGAAATTCGAACTTTGGACAATTATTGGCGAAGATACAACCGATTTAATGTGAAAACAGAAACATTTCTCGTATTTTATTTCAAGAATGCATATTTTCAACTTTAGATGCAGAATCAATATATATTTAAAGGGCTTCATAATGTTGGAAGAAATTCGGACTTTGGACAATTATTGGCGAAGATAAAACCGATTTGAATTTGGAAACAGAAACTTAAAACGTCAATTTCTCGATTTCATTTCAAAAATACGTATTTTCAACTTTTGATGCAGAAACAATATATATAAATAAGGCTTCATGATGTTGGAAGAAATTCGGACTTTCGACAATTATTGGCGAAGATACAACCATTTGAATTTGGAAACAGAAACTTAAAACGTCAATTTATCGATTTTATTTCAATAATACATATTTTCAACTTTTGATGCAGAATCAATATATACAAATAAGGCTTCATAATGTTGGAAGAAATTCGGACTTTGGACAATTATTGGCGAAGATACAACCGATTTAATGTGGAAACAGAAACTTAAAACGTCAATTTCTCGATTTTATTTCAAAAATACATATTTTCAACTTTTGATGCAGAATCAATATATATAAATAAGGCTTCATAATGTTGGAAGAAATTCGGACTTTGGACAATTATTGGCGAAGATACAACCGATTTGAATTTGGAAACAGAAACTTAAAACGTCAATTTCTCGATTTCATTTCAAAATACGTATTTTCAACTTTTGATGCGGAATCAATATATATAAATAAGGCTTCATAATGTTGGAAGAAATTCTGAACTTTGGACAATTATTGGCGAAGATACAACCGATTTTAATTTGAAAACAGAAAGTTTAAACGCCAATTTCTCGATTTTATTTCAAGAATACATATTTTCAACTTTTGATGCAGAATCAAATATATATAAATAAGGCTTCATAATGTTGGAAGAAATTCGGACTTTGGACAATTATTGGCGAAGATACAACCGTTTGAATTTGAAAACAGAAACTTAAACCGGCAATTTCTCGATTTCATTTCAAAATACATATTTTCAACTTTTGATGCAGAATCAATATATATAAATAAGGCTTCATAATGTTGGAAGAAATTCGGACTTTGGACAATTATTGGCGAAGATACAACCATTTGAATTTGGAAACAGAAACTTAAACCGGCAATTTCTCGATTTTATTTCAAGAATGCATATTTTCAACTTTTGATGCAGAATCAAATATATATAAATAAGGCTTCATAATGTTGGAAGAAATTCGAACTTTGGACAATTATTGGCGAAGATACAACCGATTTAATTTGAAAACAGAAACTTAAAACGTCAATTTCTCGATTTTATTTCAAAAATACATATTTTCAACTTTTGATGCAGAATCAATATATATAAATAGGGCTTCATAATGTTGGAAGAAATTCGAACTTTGGACAATTATTGGCGAAGATACAACCGATTTGAATTTGAAAACAGAAACTTAAAACGACAATTTCTCGATTTTATTTCAAGAATACATATTTTCAACTTTTGATGCAGAATCAATATATATTAAATAAGGCTTCATAATGTTGGAAGAAATTCGAACTTTGGACAATTATTGGCGAAGATAAAACCGTTTGAATTTGAAAACAGAAACTTTAACCGGCAATTTATCGGTTTCATATCAAATATGCGTATTTTCAACTTTTAATGCAGAAGCAATATATATAAATAAGGCTTCATGATGTTGGAAGAAATTCGGACTTTCGACAATTATTGGCGAAGATACAACCATTTGATTTTGGAAACAGAAACTTAAGCCGGCAACTTCTCGATTTTATTTCAAGAATGCATATTTTCAACTTTTGATGCAGAATCAATATATATATATAAGGCTTCACAATGTTGGAAGAAATTCGGACTTTGGACAATTATTGTCCAAGATACAACAGATTTAATGTGGAAACAGAAACTTAAAACGTAAATTTCTCGATTTTATTTCATAAATACATATTTTCAACTTTTGATACAGAGTCAATATATATAAATAAGGCTTCATAATGTTGGAAGAAATTCGAACTTTGGACAATTATTGGCGAAGATACAACCGATTTAATGTGAAAACAGAAACATTCTAGATTTTATTTCAAGAATGCATATTTTCAACTTTAGATGCAGAATCAATATATATTTAAAGGGCTTCATAATGTTGGAAGAAATTCGGACTTTGGACAATTATTGGCGAAGATAAAACCTTTTGAATTTGCAAACAGAAACTTAAACCGGCAATTTATCGATTTCATTTCAAATATACGTATTTTCAACTTTTAATGCAGAAACAATGTATATAAATAAGGCGTCATGATGTTGGAAGAAATTCGGACTTTCGGCAATTATTGGTGAAGAAACAACCATTTGAATTTGGAAACAGAAACCTAAAACGTCAATTTATCGATTTTATTTCATTAATACATATTTTCAACTTTTGATGCAGAAGCAATATATACAAATACGGCTTCCTAATGTTGGAAGTAATTGGGACTTTGGACAATTATTGGCGAAGATACAACCGATTTAATGTGGAAACAGATACTTAAAACGTCAATTTCTCGGTTTCATTTCAAAAATACGTATTTTCAACTTTTGATGCGGAATCAATTTATATAAATAAGGCTTCATAATGTTCGACGAAATTCGAACTTTGGACAATTATTGGCGAAGATACAACCGATTTAATGTGAAAACAGAAACTTAAAACGTCAATTTCTCGATTTCATTCCAAAAATACGTATTTTCAACTTTTGATGCGGAATCAATACATATAAATAAGGCTTCATAATGTTGGACGAAATTCTGACTTTGGACAATTATTGTGCGATGATACAACCATTTTAATTTGAAAACACAAAGTTTAAACGCCAATTTGTCGATTTCATTTCAAAAATACATATTTTCAACTTTTGATGCAGAATCAAAATACATTAAAAGGGAATCATAATGTTGGAAGAAATTCGGACTTTGGACAATTATTGGCGAATATACATCCGTTTGAATTTGAAAACAGAAACTTAAACCGGCAATTTATCGGTTTCATTTCAAATATACGTATTTTTAACTTTTAATGCAGAAGCAATATGTATAAATAAGGCTCCATGATGTTGGAAGAAATTCTGACTTTCGACAATTATTGGCGAAGATACAACCATTTGAATTTGGAAACAGAAACTTAAACCGGCAACTTCTCGATTTTATTTCAAGAATGCATAATTTCAACTTTTGATGCAGAATCAATATATATATAAATAAGGCTTCATAATGTTGGAAGAAATTCGAACTTTGGACAATTATTGGCGAAGATACAACCGATTTAATGTGAAAACAGAAACTTAAAACGTCAATTTCTCGATTTCATTTCAAAAATACATATTTTCAACTCTTGATGGATAAACAGTATATATAAAAGGGCTTCATAATGTTGAAAGAAATTCTAAATTTGGACAATTATTGGCGAAGATACAACCGATTTAATGTGAAAACAGAAACTTCTCGATTTTATTTCAAGAATGCATACTCCCAACTTTTGATTCAGAATCAATATATATAAATAAGGCTTCATAATGTTGGTCGAAATTCGAACTTTGGACAATTATTGGCGAAGATACAACCGATTTAATGTGGAAACAGAAACTTAAAACGTCAATTTCTCGATTTCATTTCAAAAATACGTATTTTCAACTTTTGATACAAAATCAATATATATTAAAAGGTGTTCATAATGTTGGAAGAAATTCGGAATTTGGACAATTATTGGCGAAGATACAACCGTTTGAATTTGAAAACAGAAACATAAAACGAAAATTTGTTGATTTTATTTCAAGAATACATATTTTCAACTTTAGATGCGGAATCAATATATATAAATAAGGCTTCATAATGTTGGAAGAAATTCGGTCTTTGGACAATTATTGTACAAGATACAACCGATTTAATGTGGAAACAGAAACTAAATCATCAATTTCTCGATTTCATTTCCAAAATACGTTTTTTCAACTTTTGATGCAGAATCAATATATATAAATATGGTTTCATGATGTTGGAAGATATTCGAATTTGGACAATTATTGGCGAAGATAAAACCGATTTAAGGTGGAAACAGAAACTTAAAACGTCAAGTTCTCGATTTCATTTCAAAAATACATATTTTCAACTTTTGATGCAGAGTCAATATATATTAGAAGGGCTTCATAATATTTTAAGAAATTCGGACTTTGGACAATTATTGGCGAAGATACAACCGTTTGAATTTGAAAACAGAAACATAAAACAAAAATTTGTCGATTTTATTTCAAGAATACATATTTTCAACTTTAGATGTGGAATCAAAATATATAAAAAGGGCTTCACAATGTTGGAAGAAATTCTGACTTTGGACAATTATTGGCGAAGATACAACCGTTTGAATTTGAAAACAGAAACTTTAACCGGCAATTTATCGATTTCATTTCAAATATGCATATTTTCAACTTTTGATGCAGAATCAATATATATAAATAAGGCTTCATGATGTTGGAAGAAATTCGGACTTTCGACAATTATTGGCGAAGATACAACCATTTGAATTTGAAAACAGAAACATAAAACGACAATTTCTCGAAATTACTTCAAGAATACATATTTTCAACTTTAGATGCAGAATCAATATATATAAAAAGGGCTTCATAATGTTGAAAGAAATTCTAACTTTTGACAATTATTGGCGAAGATAAAACCGTTTGAATTTGAAAACAGAAACTTTAACCGGCAATTTATCGGTTTCATATCAAATATGCGTATTTTCAACTTTTAATGCAGAAGCAATATATATAAATAAGGCTTCATGATGTTGGAAGAAATTCGGACTTTCGACAATTATTGGCGAAGATACAACCATTTGATTTTGGAAACAGAAACTTAAACCGGCAACTTCTCGATTTTATTTCAAGAATGCATATTTTCAACTTTTGATGCAGAATCAATATATATATAATAAGGCTTCACAATGTTGGAAGAAATTCGGACTTTGGACAATTATTGTCGAAGATACAACCGATTTAATGTGGAAACAGAAACTTAAAACGTAAATTTCTCGATTTTATTTCATAAATACATATTTTCAACTTTTGATACAGAATCAATATATATAAATAAGGCTTCATAATGTTGGAAGAAATTCGAACTTTGGACAATTATTGGCGAAGATACAACCGATTTAATGTGAAAACAGAAACTAAATTTCTCGATTTTATTTCAAGAATGCATATTTTCAACTTTTGATGCAGAATCAATATATATAAAAAGGGCTTCATAATGTTGGAAGAAATTCGGACTTTGGACAATTATTGGCGAAGATACAACCGATTTGAATTTGCAAACAGAAACTTAAAACGGCAATTTATCGATTTCATTTCAAATATACGTATTTTCAACTTTTAATGCAGAATCAATATATATAAATAAGGCTTCATAATGTTGAAAGAAATTCTAACTTTTGACAATTATTGGTGAAGATACAACCATTTGAATTTAGAAACAGAAACTTAAAACGTCAATTTATCGATTTTATTTCATAGAATACATATTTTCAACTTTTGATGCAGAATCAATATATACAAATAAGGCTTCATAATGTTGGAAGAAATTCGGACTTTGGACAATTATTGGCGAAGATACAACCGTTTGAATTTTGAAACAGAAACTTAAAACGTCAATTTCTCGAAATTACTTCAAGAAGACATATTTTCAACTTTTGATGCGGAATCAATTTATATAAATAAGGCTTCATAATGTTCGACGAAATTCGAACTTTGGACAATTATTGGCGAAGATACAACCGATTTAATGTGAAAACAGAAACTTAAAACGTCAATTTCTCGATTTCATTTCAAAAATACGTATTTTCAACTTTTGATGCGGAATCAATATATATAAATAAGGCTTCATAATGTTGGACGAAATTCTGACTTTGGACAATTATTGTGCGAAGATACAACCATTTTAATTTGAAAACACAAACTTAAAACGCCAATTTGTCGATTTCATTTCAAAAATACATATTTTCAACTTTTGATGCAGAATCAAAATACATTAAAAGGGATTCATAATGTTGGAAGAAATTCGGACTTTGGACAATTATTGGCGAATATACAACCGTTTGAATTTGAAAACAGAAACTTAAAACGGCAATTTATCGGTTTCATTTCAAATATACGTATTTTTAACTTTTAATGCAGAATCAATATGTATAAATAAGGCTTCATGATGTTGGAAGAAATTCTGACTTTCGACAATTATTGGCGAAGATACAACCATTTGAATTTGGAAACAGAAACTTAAAACGTCAATTTCTCGATTTTATTTCAAGAATGCATATTTTCAACTTTTGATGCAGAATCAATATATATATAAATAGGGCTTCATAATGTTGGAAGAAATTCGAACTTTGGACAATTATTGGCGAAGATACAACCGATTTGAATTTGAAAACAGAAACTTAAAACGTCAATTTCTCGATTTCATTTCAAAAATACATATTTTCAACTTTTGATGCATAAACAATATATATAAAAAGGGCTTCATAATGTTGAAAGAAATTCTAACTTTTGACAATTATTGGCGAAGATACAACCGTTTGAATTTAGAAACAGAAACTTAAAACGTCAATTTCTCGAAATTACTTCAAGAAGACATATTTTCAACTTTTGATTCAGAATCAATATACTCGTATATAAAAAGGGCTTCATAATGTTGAAAGAAATTCTAACTTTTGACAATTATTGGCGAAGATACAACCGTTTGAATTTAGAAACAGAAACTTAAAAAATACGTATTTACTTTAAATAATTGGTCATAATGTTGGAAGAAATTAAAATTTAAAAAATAAAAAGAAAAAAAAAAACATTTAAAAAAAAAAAAAAAAAAAAAAAAAATTTCTCGAATTTTATTTCAAGAATACATATTTTCAACTTTTGATGCAGAATCAATATATATAAAAAGGGCTTCATAATGTTGAAAGAAATTCTAACTTTTGACAATTATTGGCGAAGATACAACCGTTTGAATTAAGAAACTGAAACTAAAAACGTCAATTTCTCGATTTCATTTCCAATACATATTTTTTTAACTTTTGATGCAGAATCAATATATATAAAAGTATGGTTTCATGATGTTGGAAGAATATTCGGAATTTGGACAATTATTGGCGAAGATAAAACCGATTAATTTAAAGCGTCAACGATTTCGATTTCAAAAATACATATTTTCAACTTTTGATGCAGAGAATCAATATATATTAAAAGGGCTTCATAATTTTGTAAGAAATTCGGACTTTGGACAATTATTGGCGAAGATACAACCGTTTGAATTTGAAAACAGAAACTTAAAACAACAATTTCTCGATTTTATTTCAAGAATACATATTTTCAACTTTTGATGCAGAATCAAAATATATTAAAAAGGGCTTCATAATGTTGGAAGAAATTCTAGACTTTGGACAATTATTGGCGAAGATACAACCGTTTGAATTTGAAAACAGAAACTTAAAACGTCAATTTCTCGGATTTCATTTCAAGATATACATATTTTCAACTTTTGATGCAGAATCAATATATATAAATAAGGCTTCATAATGTTGGAAGAAATTCGGACTTTCGACAATTATTGGCGAAGATACAACCATTTGAATTTGAAAACAGAAACTTAAAACGTCAATTTCTCGATTTTACTTCAAGAATACATATTTTCAACTTTTGATGCAGAATCAATATATATTAAAAAGGGCTTCATAATGTTGGAAGAAATTCTGACTTTGGACAATTATTGGCGAAGATACAACCGTTTGAATTTGAAAACAGAAACTTAAAACGGCAATTTATCGGTTTCATACTTCAAATATACGTATTTTCAACTTTTGATGCAGAATCAATATATATAAATAAGGCTTCATAATGTTGGAAGAAATTCGGACTTTCGACAATTATTGGCGAAGATACAACCATTTGAATTTTGGAAACAGAAACTTAAACCGTCAATTTCTCGATTTTATTTCAAGAATGCATATTTTCAACTTTTGATGCAGAATCAATATATATATAAAAGGCTTCATAATGTTGGAAGAAATTCGGACTTTGGACAATTATTGGCCAAGATACAACCGATTTGAATGTGGAAACAGAAACTTAAAACGTCAATTTCTCGATTTTATTTCAAAAATACATATTTTCAACTTTTGATGCAGAATCAATATATATAAATAAGGCTTCATAATGTTGGAAGAAATTCGAACTTTGGACAATTATTGGCGAAGATACAACCGATTTGAATGTGAAAACAGAAACTAAATCTAGATTTTATTTCAAGAATGCATATTTTCAACTTTTGATGCAGAATCAATATATATTAAAAGGGCTTCATAATGTTGGAAGAAATTCGGACTTTGGACAATTATTGGCGAAGATAAAACCTTTTGAATTTGGAAACAGAAACTTAAAACGTCAATTTCTCGATTTCACTTCAAAAATACATATTTTCAACTTTTGATGCAGAATCAATATATATAAAAAAGGCTTCATAATGTTGGAAGAAATTCTAACTTTTGACAATTATTGGCGAAGATACAACCATTCGAATTTGGAAACAGAAACTTAAAACGTCAATTTCTCGAATATACTTAAATAATACATATTTTCAACTTTTGATGCAGAATCAATATATATAAATAGGGCTTCATAATGTTGAAAGAAATTCTAACTTTTGACAATTATTGGCGAAGATACAACCGATTTGAATTTGGAAACAGAAACTTAAAACGTCAATTTCTCGGTTTCATTTCAAAAATACGTATTTTCAACTTTTGATGCGGAATCAATATATATAAATAGGGCTTCATAATGTTGGAAGAAATTCGAACTTTGGACAATTATTGGCGAAGATACAACCGATTTGAATTTGGAAACAGAAACTTAAAACGTCAATTTCTCGAAATTTCATTCAAAAAATACATATTTTCAACTTTTGATGCGGAATCAATACATATAAAAAGGGCTTCATAATGTTGAAAGAAATTCTAACTTTTGACAATTATTGGCGAAGATACAACCATTTGAATTTGAAAACAGAAACTTAAAACGTCAATTTCTCGAAATTACTTCAAGAAGACATATTTTCAACTTTTGATGCAGAATCAAAATACATAAAAACGGCTTCATAATGTTGAAAGAAATTCTAACTTTTGACAATTATTGGCGAAGATACAACCGTTTGAATTTGGAAACAGAAACTTAAAACGGCAATTTCTCGATTTCACTTCAAGAATACGTATTTTCAACTTTTGATGCAGAATCAATATATATAAATAAGGCTTCATAATGTTGGAAGAAATTCTAACTTTTGACAATTATTGGCGAAGATACAACCATTTGAATTTGGAAACAGAAACTTAAAACGTCAATTTCTCGATTTTACTTCAAGAATACATATTTTCAACTTTTGATGCAGAATCAATATATATATAAATAAGGGCTTCATAATGTTGGAAGAAATTCTAACTTTGGACAATTATTGGCGAAGATACAACCGATTTGAATTTGGAAACAGAAACTTAAAACGTCAATTTCTCGATTTTACTTCAAAAATACATATTTTCAACTTTTGATGCAGAATCAAGTATATATAAAAGGGCTTCATAATGTTGAAAGAAATTCTAACTTTTGACAATTATTGGCGAAGATACAACCGATTTGAATTTGAAAACAGAAACTTAAAACGTCAATTTCTATTTCAAGAATACATATTTTCAACTTTTGATGCAGAATCAATATATATAAAAAGGGCTTCATAATGTTGGAAGAAATTCGAACTTTGGACAATTATTGGCGAAGATACAACCGATTTGAATTTGGAAACAGAAACTTAAAACGTCAATTTCTCGATTTCACTTCAAAAATACATATTTTCAACTTTTGATGCAGAATCAATATATATAAAAAGGGCTTCATAATGTTGGAAGAAATTCGAACTTTGGACAATTATTGGCGAAGATACAACCGTTTGAATTTAGAAACAGAAACTTAAAACGAAAATTTCTCGATTTTACTTCAAGAATACATATTTTCAACTTTTGATGCAGAATCAATATATATAAAAAGGGCTTCATAATGTTGAAAGAAATTAGCTAATCTTTTGACAATTATTGGCGAAGATACAACCGATTTGAATTTGGAAAAAAAAATGGAAACAGAAACTAAAACGTCAATTTCTCGATTTCATTTTCAAAATACATATTTTCAACTTTTGATGCAGAATCAATATATATAAAAGGGCTTCATAATGTTGAAAGAAATTCTAACTTTTGACAATTATTGGCGAAGATACAACCCTTTTGAATTTGGAAACAGAAACTTAAAACGTCAATTCGATTTCTCGAAATATTTCAAGAATACATATTTTCAACTTTTGATGCAGAATCAATATATATAAAAAGGGCTTCATAATGTTGGAAGAAATTCTAACTTTTGACAATTATTGGCGAAGATACAACCGATTTGAATTTGGAAACAGAAACTTAAAACGTCAATTTCTCGAATTTACTTCAAGAATACATATTTTCAACTTTTGATGCAGAATCAATATATATAAATAAGGGCTTCATAATGTTGGAAGAAATTCTAACTTTGACAATTATTGGCGAAGATACAACCGATTTGAATTTGGAAACAGAAACTTAAAACGTCAATTTCTCGAATTTACTTCAAAAATACATATTTTCAACTTTTGATGCAGAATCAATATATATAAAAAGGGCTTCATAATGTTGAAAGAAATTCTAACTTTTGACAATTATTGGCGAAGATACAACCATTTGAATTTAGAAACAGAAACTTAAAACGTCAATTTCTCGAATATACTTCAAGAATACATATTTTCAACTTTTGATGCAGAATCAATATATATAAAAAGGGCTTCATAATGTTGAAAGAAATTCTAACTTTTGACAATTATTGGCTAAGATACAACCGTTTGAATTTAGAAACAGAAACTTAAAACGTCAATTTCTCGAAATTACTTCAAGAAGACATATTTTCAACTTTTGATGCAGAATCAATATATATAAAAAGGGCTTCATAATGTTGGAAAGAAATTCTAACTTTTGACAATTATTGGCGAAGATACAACCGTTTGAATTTGGAAACAGAAACTTAAAACGTCAATTTCTCGAAATTACTTCAAGAATACATATTTTCAACTTTTGATGCAGAATCAATATATATAAAAAGGGCTTCATAATGTTGAAAGAAATTCTAACTTTTGACAATTATTGGCGAAGATACAACCATTTGAATTTGGAAACAGAAACTTAAAACGTCAATTTCTCGAATTTACTTCAAGAATACATATTTTCAACTTTTGATGCAGAATCAATATATATAAAAAGGGCTTCATAATTTGGAAAGAAATTCTAACTTTTGACAATTATTGGCGAAGATACAACCGTTTGAATTTAGAAACAGAAACTTAAAACGTCAATTTCTCGAAAATACTTCAAGAAGACATATTTTCAACTTTTGATGCAGAATCAATATATATAAAAAGGGCTTCATAATGTTGAAAGAAATTCTAACTTTCGAAAATTATTGGCGAAGATACAACCGTTTGAATTTGGTAATAGAAACTTAAAACGTCAATTTCTCGAAAATACTTCAAGAAAACATTTTTTCAACTTTTGATGCAGAATCAATATATATAAAAAGGGCTTCATAATGTTGAAAGAAATTCTAACTTTTGACAATTGTTGGCGAAGATACAACCATTTGAATTTGGAAACAGAAACTTAAAACGTCAATTTCTCGAAATTACTTCAAGAATACATATTTTCAACTTTTGATGCAGAATCAATATATATATAAAAGGGCTTCATAATGTTGAAAGAAATTCTAACTTTTGACAATTATTGGCGAAGATACAACCGATTTGAATTTGGAAACAGAAACTTAAAACGTCAATTTCTCGAAATTACTTCAAAAATACATATTTTCAACTTTTGATGCAGAATCAATATATATAAAAAGGGCTTCATAATGTTGAAAGAAATTCTAACTTTTGACAATTATTGGCGAAGATACAACCGTTTGAATTTGGTAATAGAAACTTAAAACGTCAATTTCTCGAAAATACATCAAGAAGACATTTTTTCAACTTTTGATGCAGAATCAATATATATAAAAAGGGCTTCATAATGTTGAAAGAAATTCTAACTTTTGACAATTATTGGCGAAGATACAACCGTTTGAATTTGGAAACAGAAACTTAAAACGTCAATTTCTCGAAATTACTTCAAGAATACATATTTTCAACTTTTGATGCAGAATCAATATATATAAAAAGGGCTTCATAATGTTGAAAGAAATTCTAACTTTTGACAATTATTGGCGAAGATACAACCGTTTGAATTTGGAAACAGAAACTTAAAACGTCAATTTCTCGAAATTACTTCAAGAATACATATTTTCAACTTTTGATGCAGAATCAATATATATAAAAAGGGCTTCATAATGTTGAAAGAAATTCTAACTTTTGACAATTATTGGCGAAGATACAACCGTTTGAATTTGGAAACAGAAACTTAAAACGTCAATTTCTCGAAATTACTTCAAGAATACATATTTTCAACTTTTGATGCAGAATCAATATATATAAAAAGGGCTTCATAATGTTGAAAGAAATTCTAACTTTTGACAATTATTGGCGAAGATACAACCATTTGAATTTGGAAACAGAAACTTAAAACGTCAATTTCTCGAAATTACTTCAAAAATACATATTTTCAACTTTTGATGCAGAATCAATATATATAAAAAGGGCTTCATAATGTTGAAAGAAATTCTAACTTTTGACAATTATTGGCGAAGATACAACCGATTTGAATTTGGAAACAGAAACTTAAAACGTCAATTTCTCGAAAAATTCTAAATTTGAAAAAAACTTAAAACTAAATTTTCATATTTTCAACTTTTGATGCAGAATCAATATATATAAAAAGGGCTTCATAATGTTGAAAGAAATTCTAACTTTTGACAATTATTGGCGAAGATACAACCATTTGAATTTGGAAACAGAAACTTAAAACGTCAATTTCTCGAAAGATACTTCAAGAATACATATTTTCAACTTTTGATGCAGAATCAATATATAAAAAAAGGGCTTCATAATGTTGAAAGAAATTCTAACTTTTGACAATTATTGGCGAAGATACAACCATTTGAATTTGGAAACAGAAACTTAAAACGTCAATTTCTCGAAATTACTTCAAGAATACATATTTTCAACTTTTGATGCAGAATCAATATATATAAAAAGGGCTTCATAATGTTGAAAGAAATTCTAACTTTTGACAATTATTGGCGAAGATACAACCATTTGAATTTGGAAACAGAAACTTAAAACGTCAATTTCTCGAAATTCACTTCAAAAATACATATTTTCAACTTTTGATGCAGAATCAATATATATAAAAAGGGCTTCATAATGTTGAAAGAAATTCTAACTTTTGACAATTATTGGCGAAGATACAACCGTTTGAATTTGGAAACAGAAACTTAAAACGTCAATTTCTCGAATTTACTTCAAAAATACATATTTTCAACTTTTGATGCAGAATCAATATATATAAAAAGGGCTTCATAATGTTGAAAGAAATTCTAACTTTTGACAATTATTGGCGAAGATACAACCATTTGAATTTGGAAACAGAAACTTAAAACGTCAATTTCTCGAAATTACTTCAAGAATACATATTTTCAACTTTTGATGCAGAATCAATATATATAAAAAGGGCTTCATAATGTTGAAAGAAATTCTAACTTTTGACAATTATTGGCGAAGATACAACCGTTTGAATTTGGAAACAGAAACTTAAAACGTCAATTTCTCGAATTTACTTCAAGAATACATATTTTCAACTTTTGATGCAGAATCAATATATAAAAAAAGGGCTTCATAATGTTGGAAGAAATTCTAACTTTGGACAATTATTGGCGAAGATACAACCGATTTGAATTTGGAAACAGAAACTTAAAACGTCAATTTCTCGATTTTATTTCAAGAATACATATTTTCAACTTTTGATGCAGAATCAATATATATAAAAAGGGCTTCATAATGTTGGAAGAAATTCGGACTTTGGACAATTATTGGCGAAGATACAACCATTTGAATTTGGAAACAGAAACTTAAAACGTCAAGTTCTCGATTTTATTTCAAAAATACATATTTTCAACTTTTGATGCAGAATCAATATATATAAAAAGGGCTTCATAATGTTGAAAGAAATTCGGACTTTGGACAATTATTGGCGAAGATACAACCATTTGAATTTGGAAACAGAAACTTAAAACGTCAATTTCTCGACTTTATTTCAAAAATACCTATTTTCAACTTTTGATGTAGAATCAATATTTATATAAAAAAGGCTTCATAATGTTGAAAGAAATTCGAACTTTGGACAATTATTGGCGAAGATACAACCGTTTGAATTTGGAAACAGAAACTTAAAACGTCAATTTCTCGATTTCATTTCAAAAATACATATTTTCAACTTTTGATGCAGAATCAATATATATAAAAAGGGCTTCATAATGTTGAAAGAAATTCTGACTTTGGACAATTATTGGCGAAGATACAACCATTTGAATTTGGAAACAGAAACTTAAAACGTCAATTTCTCGATTTTATTTCAAAAATACGTATTTTCAACTTTTGATGCAGAATCAATATATATAAATAGGGCTTCATAATGTTGAAAGAAATTCTAACTTTTGACAATTATTGGCGAAGATACAACCGTTTGAATTTGAAAACAGAAACTTAAAACGTCAATTTCTCGACTATATTTCAAGAATACATATTTTCAACTTTTGATGCAGAATCAATATATATAAAAAGGGCTTCATAATGTTGGAAGAAATTCTGACTTTGGACAATTATTGGCGAAGATACAACCGTTTGAATTTGAAAACAGAAACTTAAAACGTCAATTTCTCGAATTTACTTCAAGAATACATATTTTCAACTTTTGATGCAGAATCAATATATATAAAAAGGGCTTCATAATGTTGGAAGAAATTCTGACTTTTGACAATTATTGGCGAAGATACAACCGTTTGAATTTGGAAACAGAAACTTAAAACGTCAATTCCTCGATTTTATTTCAAGAATACATATTTTCAACTTTTGATGCAGAATCAATATATATAAAAAAGGCTTCGTAATGTTGGAAGAAATTCGGACTTTGGACAATTATTGGCGAAGATACAACCGTTTGAATTTGGAAACAGAAACTTAAAACGTCAATTTCTCGAATTTTTTTCAAGAATACATATTTTCAACTTTTGATGCAGAATCAATATATATAAAAGGGCTTCATAATGTTGAAAGAAATTCTGACTTTGGACAATTATTGGCGAAGATACAACCATTTGAATTTGGAAACAGAAACTTAAAACGTCAATTTCTCGATTTTATTTCAAAAATACATATTTTCAACTTTTGATGCAGAATCAATATATATAAAAAAGGCTTCATAATGTTGGAAGAAATTCGAACTTTGGACAATTATTGGCGAAGATACAACCGATTTGAATGTGGAAACAGAAACTTAAAACGTCAATTTCTCGATTTTATTTCAAAATACATATTTTCAACTTTTGATGCAGAATCAAGATATATAAAAAGGGCTTCATATTGTTCAAAGAAATTCTAACTTTTGACAATTATTGGCGAAGATACAACCGTTTGAATTTGAAAACAGAAACTTAAAACGCAAATTTCTCGATTTTATTTCAAGAATACATATTTTCAACTTTTGATGCAGAATCAATATATATAAATAAGGCTTCATAATGTTGGAAGAAATTCTGACTTTGGACAATTATTGGCGAAGATACAACCGTTTGAATTTGAAACACGAAACTTAAAACGTCAATTTCTCGACTTTATTTCAAAAATACATATTTTCAACTTTTGATGCAGAATCAATATATATTAAAAAGGGCTTCATAATGTTGAAAGAAATTCTAACTTTTGACAATTATTGGCGAAGATACAACCGTTTGAATTTGAAAACAGAAACTTAAAACGCAAATTTCTCGAATTTACTTCAAGAATACATATTTTCAACTTTTGATGCAGAATCACTATATATAAAAATAAGGCTTCATAATGTTGGAAGAAATTCGGACTTTGGACAATTATTGGCGAAGATACAACCTTTGATTTTGGAAACAGAAACTTAAAACGTCAATTTAACTTTTATTCAGAATACATATTTTCAATTATATATATAAATAAGGGCTTCATGATGTTGGAAGAAATTCGGACTTTGGACAATTATTGGCGAAGATACAACCATTTGAATTTGGAAACAGAAACTTAAAACGGCAATTTCTCGATTTTATTTCAAGAATGCATATTTTCAACTTTTGATGCAGAATCAATATATATAAATAAGGCTTCATAATGTTGGAAGAAATTCGAACTTTGGACAATTATTGGCGAAGATACAACCGATTTGAATTTGGAAACAGAAACTTAAAACGTCAATTTCTCGATTTTATTTCAAAAATACATATTTTCAACTTTTGATGCAGAATCAATATATATTAAAAGGGCTTCATAATGTTGGAAGAAATTCGAACTTTGGACAATTATTGGCGAAGATACAACCGTTTGAATTTGGAAACAGAAACTTAAAACGTCAATTTCTCGATTTTATTTCAAGAATACATATTTTCAACTTTTGATGCAGAATCAATATATATAAATAAGGCTTCATAATGTTGGAAGAAATTCGGACTTTGGACAATTATTGGCGAAGATACAACCATTTGAATTTGGAAACAGAAACTTAAAACGTCAATTTCTCGATTTTATTTCAAGAATACATATTTTCAACTTTTGATGCAGAATCAATATATATATAAATAAGGCTTCATAATGTTGGAAGAAATTCGGAATTTGGACAATTATTGGCGAAGATACAACCATTCGAATTTGGAAACAGAAACTTAAAACGTCAATTTCTCGAATTTATTTCAAGAATAAATATTTTCAACTTTTGATGCAGAATCAATATATTTAAAAAGGGCTTCATAATGTTGAAAGAAATTCTAACTTTTGACAATTATTGGCGAAGATACAACCGTTTGAATTTAGAAACAGAAACTTAAAACGTCAATTTTCGATTTATTTCAAAATGTATATTTTCAACTTTTGATGCAGAATCAATATATTTAAAAAGGGCTTCATAATGTTGAAAGAAATTCTAACTTTTGACAATTATTGGCGAAGATACAACCATTTTAATTTGGAAACAGAAACTTAAAACGTCAATTTCTCGATATTATTTCAAGAATGCATATTTTCAACTTTTGATGCAGAATCAATATATATAAAAGGGCTTCATAATGTTGGAAGAAATTCGAACTTTGGACAATTATTGGCGAAGATACAACCGATTTGAATTTGGAAACAGAAACTTAAACGAAACTTCTCGATTTTATTTCAAGAATGCATATTTTCAACTTTTGATGCAGAATCAATATATAAAAATAAGGACTTCATGATGTTGGAAGAAATTCGGACTTTCGACAATTATTGGCGAAGATACAACCGATTTAATTTGGAAACAGAAACTTAAAACGTCAATTTCTCGATTTTATTTCATAAATACGTATTTTCAACTTTTGATGCAGAATCAATATATATTAAAAGGGCTTCATAATGTTGGAAGAAATTCGGAATTTGGACAATTATTGGCGAAGATACAACCATTTGACCATTTGAATTTGGAAAACAGAAACTTAAAACGTCAATTTCTCGATATTATTTCAAGAATGCATATTTTCAACTTTTGATGCAGAATCAATATATAAAAATAAGGACTTCATAATGTTGGAAGAAATTCAGACTTTGGACAATTATTGGCGAAGATACAACCATTTGAATTTGGAAACAGAAACTTAAATCGTCAATTTCTCGATATTATTTCAAGAATGCATATTTTCAACTTTTGATGCAGAATCAATTTATAAATATAATGGCTTCATGATGTTGGAAGAAATTCGGACTTTCGACAATTATTGGCGAAGATACAACCGTTTGAATTTGAAAACAGAAACTTAAACCGTCAATTTATCGATTTCATTTCAAAAATACGTATTTTCAACTTTTGATGCAGAGTCAATATATATAAATAAGGCTTCATAATGTTGGAAGAAATTCGAACTTTGGACAATTATTGGCGAAGATACAACCATTTGAATTTGGAAACAGAAACTTAAAACGTAAATTTCTCGATTTTATTTCAAGAATGCATATTTTCAACTTTTGATGCAGAATCAATATATATAAATAAGGGCTTCATGATGTTGGAAGAAATTCGGACTTTGGACAATTATTGCCGAAGATACAACCCTTAGAATTTGAAAACAGAATCTTAAACCGTGAGTTTATCGAATTCATTTCAAATATACGCATTTTCAACTTTTAATGCAGAAACAATATATATATAAAGGGCTTCATAATGTTGGAAGAAATTCGAACTTTAGACAATTATTGGCGAAGATACAACCGATTTAATGTGGAAACACAAACTTAAAACTTCAATTTCTCGATTTTATTTCATAAATACGTATTTTCAACCTTTGATGCAGAATCAATATATATTAAAAGGGCTTCATAATGTTGGAAGAAATTCGGAACTTTGGACAATTATTGGCGAAGATACAACCTGACCATTTGAATTTGGAAACAGAAACTTAAAACGTCAATTTATCGATTTTATTTCAAGAATGCATATTTTCAAACTTTTGATGCAGAATCAATTTATTAAAATAAGGCTTCATAATGTTGGAAGAAATTCTGACTTTGGACAATTATTGGCGAAGATACAACCATTTGAATTTGAAAACAGAAACTTAAACCGGCAATTTATCGATTTCATTTCAAATATACGTATTTTCAACTTTTGATGCAGAATCAATATATATAAATAAGGCTTCATGATGGAAGAAATTCGGACTTTGGACAATTATTGGCGAAGATACAACCATTTGAATTTGAAAACAGAAACTTAAAACGTCAATTTCTCGAAATTACTTCAAGAATTCATATTTTTAACTTTTGATGCAGAATCAATATATATAAAAAGGGCTTCATAATATTGAAAGAATTTTGAACTTTTGACAATTATTGGCGAAGATAAAACCGATGAAAGGTGGAAACAGAAACTTAAAACGTCAAGTTCTCGATTTCATTTCATAAATACATATTTTCAACTTTTGATGCAGAATCAATATATATAAATAAGGCTTCATGATTTGGAAGAAATTCGTACTTTGGACAATTATTGGCGAAGATACAACCGATTTAATGTGGAAACAGAAACTTAAAACGTCAATTTCTCGAATTTACTTCAAGAATACATATTTTCCACTTTTGATGCAGAATCAATATATGTTAAAAAGGTCTTCATAATGTTGGAAGAAATTCAGACTTTGGACAATTATTGGCGAAGATACAACCATTTGAATTTGAAAACAGAAACTTAAAACGTCAATTTCTCGATTTCATTTCAAAAATACATATTTTCAACTTTTGATGCAGAATCAATATATATTAAAAGGGCTTCATAATGTTGGAAGAAATTCGAACTTTAGACAATTATTGGCGAAGATACAACCATTTGAATTTGGAAACAGAAACTTAAAACGTCAATTTGTCGATTTTATTTCAAGAATACATATTTTCAACTTTAGATGCAGAATCAATATATATAAATAAGGCTTCATAATGTTGGAAGAAATTCGGACTTTGGACAATTATTGGCGAAGATACAACCGATTTTAATGTGGAAACAGAAACTTAAAACGTCAAGTTCTCGATTTCATTTCAAAAATACCTATTTTCAACTTTTGATGCAGAATCAATATATATAAAAAGGGCTTCATAATGTTGAAAGAAATTCTAACTTTGGACAATTATTGGCGAAGATACAACCATTTGAATTTGGAAACAGAAACTTAAACCGGCAATTTCTCGATATTATTTCAAGAATGCATACTTTCAACTTTTGATGCAGAATCAATATATATAAAAAGGGCTTCATAATGTTGAAAGAAATTCTAACTTTTGACAATTATTGGCGAAGATACAACCCTTTGAATTTGGAAACAGAAACTTAAAACGTCAATTTCTCGATTTTATTTCAAGAATGCATACTTTCAACTTTTGATACAGAATCGATATATATAAATAATGACTCATGATGTTGGAAGAAATTCTGACTTTCGACAATTATTGGCGAAGATAAAACCGTTTGAATTTGAAAACAGAAACTTAAACCGGCAATTTATCGATTTCATTTCAAATATACGCATTTTCAACTTTTAATGCAGAAACAATATATATAAATAAGGCTTCATAATTTGGAAGAAATTCTAACTTTTGACAATTATTGGCGAAGATACAACCCTTTGAATTTGGAAACAGAAACTTAAAACGTCAATTTCTCGAAATTACTTCAAGAATACATATTTTCAACTTTTGATGCAGAATCAATATATATAAATAATGACTCATGATGTTGGAAGAAATTCGGACTTTCGACAATTATTGGCGAAGATAAAACCGTTTGAATTTGGAAACAGAAACTTAAAACGGCAATTTATCGATTTCATTTCAAATATACGCATTTTCAACTTTTAATGCAGAAACAATATATATATAAAAGGGCTTCATAATGTTGGAAGAAATTCGACTTTCGACAATTATTGGCGAAGATACAACCGTTTGAATTTGGAAACAGAAACTTAAAACGTAAATTTCTCGATATTATTTCAAGAATGCATACTTTCAACTTTTGATGCAGAATCAATTATATAAAAATAATGATTCATGATGTTGGACGAAATTCTGACTTTCGACAATTATTGGCGAAGATAAAACCGATTGAATTTGAAAACAGAAACTTAAACCGGCAATTTATCGATTTCATTTCAAATATACGCATTTTCAACTTTTAATGCAGAAACAATATACATAAATAAGGCTTCATGATGGAAGAAATTCGGACTTTGGACAATTATTGGCGAAGATACAACCATTTGAATTTGGAAACAGAAACTTAAACCGGCAATTTCTCGATTTTATTTCAAGAATGCATACTTTCAACTTTTGATGCAGAATCAATATATATATAAATAAGGCTTCATAATGTTGGGCGAAATTCGAACTTTGGACAATTATTGGCGAAGATACAACCGATTTAATGTGGAAACAGAAACTTAAAACGTCAATTTCTCGATTTCATTTCAAAAATACGTATTTTCAACTTTTGATGCAGAATCAATATATATTAAAAGGTCTTCATAATGTTGGAAGAAATTCGGACTTTGGACAATTATTGGCGAAGATAAAACCATTTGAATTTGAAAACACAAACTTAAAACGACAATTTCTCGATTTTATTTCAAGAATACATATTTTCAACTTTAGATGCAGAATCAATATATACAAATAAGGCTTCATAATGTTGGAAGAAATTCGGACTTTGGACAATTATTGGCGAAGATACAACCGTTTGAATTTGAAAACAGAAACTTAAAACGAGAATTTCTCGATTTTATTTCAAGAACGCATTCTTTCAACTTTTGATGCAGAATCAATATATATAAATAATGACTCATGATGTTGGAAGAAATTCGGACTTTGGACAATTATTGGCAAAGATAAAACCGTTTGAATTTGAAAACAGAAACTTAAACCGTCAGTTTATCGATTTCATTTCAAATATACGCATTTTCAACTTTTAATGCAGAAACAATATATATATAAAAGGGCTTCATAATGTTGGAAGAAATTCGAACTTTAGACAATTATTGGCGAAGATACAACCGATTTAATGTGGAAACAGAAACTTAAAACGTCAAGTTCTCGATTTCATTTCAAAAATAAATATTTTCAACTTTTGATGCAGAATCAATATATATAAATAAGGCTTCATGATGGAAGAAATTCCGACTTTGGACAATTATTGTCGAAGATACAACCATTTGAATTTGGAAAGAGAAACTTAAAACGGCAATTTCTCGCTTTTATTTCAAGAATGCATATTTTCAACTTTTAATGCAGACACAATATATATAAATAAGGCTTCATAATGTTGGACAAAAATTCGAACTTTGGACAATTATTGGCGAAGATACAACCGATTTAATGTGGAAACAGAAACTTAAAACGTCAATTTCTCGATTTCATCTCAAAAATACGTATTTTCAACTTTTGATGCAGAATCAATATATATTAAAAGGTCTTCATAATGTTGGAAGAAATTCGGAATTTGGACAATTATTGGCGAAGATAAAACCGTTTGAATTTGAAAACACAAACTTAAAACGACAATTTGTCGATTTTATTTCAAGAATACATATTTTCAACTTTAGATGCAGAATCAATATATACAAATAAGGCTTCATAATGTTGGAAGAAATTCGAACTTTGGACAATTATTGGCGAAGATACAACCGTTTGAATTTGAAAACAGAAACGTAAAACGAGAATTTGTCGATTTTATTTCAAGAATACATTTTTTCAACTTTTGATGCAGAATCAATATATATAAATAATGACTCATGATGTTGGAAGAAATTCGGACTTTGGACAATTATTGGCAAAGATACAACCGATGTAAGGTGGAAACAGAAACTTAAAACGTAAAGTTCTCGATTTCATTTCAAAAATACATATTTTCAACTTTTGATGCAGAGTCAATATATATTAGAAGGGCTTCATAATATTCGAAGAAATTCGGACTTTGGACAATTATTGGCGAAGATACAACCGATTGAATTTGAAAACAGAAACATAAAACGACAATTTGTCGATTTTATTTCAAGAATACATATTTTGCAACTTTAAATGCAGAATCAAATATATATAAATATGGCTTCATAATGTTGGAAGAAATTCGGTCTTTGGACAATTATTGTCCAAGATACAAACGATTTAATGTGGAAACAGAAACTTAAAACGTCAAGTTCTCGATTTCATTTCAAAAATACATATTTTCAACTTTTGATGCAGAGTCAATATACTTAAATAAGGCTTCATGATTGGAAGAAATTCCGACTTTGGACAATTATTTTCGAAGATACAACCATTTGAATTTGGAAACAGAAACTTAAACCGTCAATTTCTCGCTTTTATTTCAAGAATGCATACTTTCAACTTTTAGATGCAGAATCAATATATACAAATAAGGCTTCATAATGTTGGAAGAAATTCGGACTTTGGACAATTATTGGCGAAGATACAACCGATGTGAAGGTGGAAACAGAAACTTAAAACGTAAAGTTCTCGATTTCATTTCAAAAATACATATTTTCAACTTTTGATGCAGAGTCAATATATATTAGAAGGGCTTCATAATATTGGAAGAAATTCGGACTTTGGACAATTATTGGCGAAGATACAACCGATTGAATTTGAAAACAGAAACATAAAACGACAATTTGTCGATTTTATTTCAAGAATACATACTTTCAACTTTAAATGGAGAATCAAAATATATAAATATGGCTTCATAATGTTGGAAGAAATTCGGTCTTTGGACAATTATTGTCCAAAAGATTTGAATGTGGAAACAGAAACTAAATCATCAATTTCTCGTTTTCATTTCCAAAATACGTTTTTTCAACTTTTGATGCAGAGTCAATATATATAAATATGGCTTCATGATATTGGAAGATATTCGGAATTTGGACAATTATTGGCGGAAGATAAAACCGATCTATGGTATAAACAGAAACTTAAAACGTCAAGTTCTCGATTTCATTTCAAAAATACATATTTTCAACTTTCGATGCAGAATCAATATATGTATATTTTTTTGCATCAAATATATAAAAAGGGCTTCATAATGTTTGGAAGAAATTCTGACTTTGGACAATTATTGGCGAAGATACAACCGTTTGAATTTGGAAACAGAAACTTAAAACGTCAATTTATCGATTTTATTTCAAAAATACATATTTTCAACTTTTGATGCAGAAACAATATATATAAAAAGGGCTTCATAATGTTGGAAGAAATTCGGACTTTGGACAATTATTGGCGAAGATACAACCATTTGAATTTGGAAACAGAAACTTAAAACGTAAATTTCTCGAATTTATTTCAAGAATACATGTTTTCAACTTTTGATGCAGAATCAATATATATAAAAAGGGCTTCATAATGTTGAAAGAAATTCAAGCTTTTGACAATTATTGGCGAAGATACAACCGTTTGAATTTGGAAACTGAAACTTAAAACGTCAATTTCTCGAATTTACTTCAAGAATACATATTTTCAACTTTTGATGCAGAATCAATATATATAAAAAGGGCTTCGTAATTTTGAAAGAAATTCTAACTTTTGACAATTATTGGCGAAGATACAACCGTTTGAATTTAGAAACAGAAACTTAAAACGACAATTTCTCGAAATTACTTCAAGAAGACATATTTTCAACTTTTGATGCAGAATCAATATATATAAAAAGGGCTTCATAATGTTGAAAGAAATTCGAACTTTTGACAATTATTGGCGAAGATACAACCGATTGAATTTGGAAACAGAAACTTAAAACGTCAATTTCTCGAAATTACTTCAAGAAGACATATTTTCAACTTTTGATGCAGAATCAATATATATAAAAAGGGCTTCATAATATTGAAAGAAATTCGAACTTTTGACAATTATTGGCGAAGATACAACCGTTTGAATTTAGAAACAGAAACTTAAAACGTCAATTTCTCGAAATTACTTCAAAAATACATATTTTCAACTTTTGATGCAGAATCAATATATATAAAAAGGGCTTCATAATGTTGGAAGAAATTCGGACTTTTGACAATTATTGGCGAAGATACAACCGTTTGAATTTGGAAACAGAAACTTAAAACGTCAATTTCTCGAATTTATTTCAAGAATACATATTTTCAACTTTTGATGCAGAATCAATATATATAAAAAGGGCTTCATAATGTTGGAAGAAATTCGGACTTTTGACAATTATTGGCGAAGATACAACCGTTTGAATTTGGAAACAGAAACTTAAAACGTCAATTTCTCGAATTTACTTCAAAAATACATATTTTCAACTTTTGATGCAGAATCAATATATATAAAAAGGGCTTCATAATGTTGGAAGAAATTCTAACTTTTGACAATTATTGGCGAAGATACAACCGTTTGAATTTAGAAACAGAAACTTAAAACGTCAATTTCTCGAAATTACTTCAAGAATACATATTTTCAACTTTTGATGCAGAATCAATATATATAAAAAGGGCTTCATAATGTTGAAAGAAATTCTAACTTTTGACAATTATTGGCGAAGATACAACCGTTTGAATTTAGAAACAGAAACTTAAAACGTCAATTTATCGAAATTACTTCAAGAAGACATATTTTCAACTTTTGATGCAGAATCAATATATATAAAAAGGGCTTCATAATGTTGAAAGAAATTCGAACTTTTGACAATTATTGGCGAAGATACAACCGTTTGAATTTAGAAACAGAAACTTAAAACGTCAATTTCTCGATTTTACTTCAAGAATACATATTTTCAACTTTTGATGCAGAATCAATATATATAAAAAGGGCTTCATAATGTTGGAAGAAATTCTGACTTTGGACAATTATTGGCGAAGATACAACCGTTTGAATTTGGAAACAGAAACTTAAAACGTCAATTTCTCGATTTTACTTCAAGAATACATATTTTCAACTTTTGATGCAGAATCAATATATATAAAAAAGGGCTTCATAATGTTGGAAGAAATTCGAACTTTGGACAATTATTGGCGAAGATACAACCGTTTGAATTTGGAAACAGAAACTTAAAACGTCAATTTCTCGAATTTACTTCAAGAATACATATTTTCAACTTTTGATGCAGAATCAATATATATAAATAAGGGCTTCATAATGTTGGAAGAAATTCGAACTTTGGACAATTATTGGCGAAGATACAACCGTTTGAATTTAGAAACAGAAACTTAAAACGTCAATTTCTCGATTTTATTTCAAGAATACATATTTTCAACTTTTGATGCAGAATCAATATATATAAAAAGGGCTTCATAATGTTGAAAGAAATTCTGACTTTTGACAATTATTGGCGAAGATACAACCGTTTGAATTTGGAAACAGAAACTTAAAACGTCAATTTCTCGAATTTACTTCAAGAATACATATTTTCAACTTTTGATGCAGAATCAATATATATAAAAAGGGCTTCATAATGTTGGAAGAAATTCTAACTTTTGACAATTATTGGCGAAGATACAACCGTTTGAATTTAGAAACAGAAACTTAAAACGTCAATTTCTCGAAATTACTTCAAGAAGACATATTTTCAACTTTTGATGCAGAATCAATATATATAAAAAGGGCTTCATAATGTTGAAAGAAATTCGAACTTTTGACAATTATTGGCGAAGATACAACCGTTTGAATTTGGAAACAGAAACTTAAAACGTCAATTTCTCGAATTTACTTCAAGAATACATATTTTCAACTTTTGATGCAGAATCAATATATATAAAAAGGGCTTCATAATGTTGAAAGAAATTCTAACTTTTGACAATTATTGGCGAAGGTACAACCGTTTGAATTTAGAAACAGAAACTTAAAACGTCAATTTCTCGAAATTACTTCAAGAATACATATTTTCAACTTTTGATGCAGAATCAATATATATAAAAAGGGCTTCATAATGTTGAAAGAAATTCTAACTTTTGACAATTATTGGCGAAGATACAACCGTTTGAATTTAGAAACAGAAACTTAAAACGTCAATTTCTCGAATTTACTTCAAGAATACATATTTTCAACTTTTGATGCAGAATCAATATATATAAAAAGGGCTTCATAATGTTGAAAGAAATTCTAACTTTTGACAATTATTGGCGAAGATACAACCGTTTGAATTTAGAAACAGAAACTTAAAACGTCAATTTCTCGAATTTACTTCAAGAATACATATTTTCAACTTTTGATGCAGAATCAATATATATAAAAAGGGCTTCATAATGTTGAAAGAAATTCTGACTTTTGACAATTATTGGCGAAGATACAACCGTTTGAATTTGGAAACAGAAACTTAAAACGTCAATTTCTCGAAATTACTTCAAGAAGACATATTTTCAACTTTTGATGCAGAATCAATATATATAAAAAGGGCTTCATAATGTTGGAAGAAATTCTAACTTTTGACAATTATTGGCGAAGATACAACCGTTTGAATTTGGAAACAGAAACTTAAAACGTCAATTTCTCGATTTTACTTCAAGAATACATATTTTCAACTTTTGATGCAGAATCAATATATATAAAAAGGGCTTCATAATGTTGGAAGAAATTCTAACTTTTGACAATTATTGGCGAAGATACAACCGTTTGAATTTAGAAACAGAAACTTAAAACGTCAATTTCTCGAATTTACTTCAAGAATACATATTTTCAACTCTTGATGCAGAATAAATAAATATAAAAATAAGGCTTCATAATGTTGAAAGAAATTCTAGCTTTTGACAATTATTGCCGAAGATACAACCGTTCGAATTTGGAAACAGAAACTTAAAACGTCAATTTCTCGAATATACTTCAAGAAGACATATTTTCAACTTTTGATGCAGAATCAATATATATAAAAAGGGCTTCATAATGTTTGGAAGAAATTCTAACTTTTGACAATTATTGGCGAAGATACAACCGTTTGAATTTAGAAACAGAAACTTAAAACGTCAATTTCTCGAAATTACTTCAAGAATACATATTTTCAACTTTTGATGCAGAATCAATATATATAAAAAGGGCTTCATAATGTTGAAAGAAATTCTGACTTTTGACAATTATTGGCGAAGATACAACCGTTTGAATTTAGAAACAGAAACTTAAAACGTCAATTTCTCGAAATTACTTCAAAAAGACATATTTTCAACTTTTGATGCAGAATCAATATATATAAAAAGGGCTTCATAATGTTGAAAGAAATTCTAACTTTTGACAATTATTGGCGAAGATACAACCGTTTGAATTTGGAAACAGAAACTTAAAACGTCAATTTCTCGAATATACTTCAAGAAGACATATTTTCAACTTTTGATGCAGAATCAATATATATAAAAAGGGCTTCATAATTTTGAAAGAAATTCTAACTTTTGACAATTATTGGCGAAGATACAACCGTTTGAATTTAGAAACAGAAACTTAAAACGTCAATTTCTCGAAATTACTTCAAGAAGACATATTTTCAACTTTTGATGCAGAATCAATATATATAAAAAAGGGCTTCATAATTTTGAAAGAAATTCTAACTTTTGACAATTATTGGCGAAGATACAACCGTTTGAATTTAGAAACAGAAACTTAAAACGTCAATTTCTCGAAATTACTTCAAGAAGACATATTTTCAACTTTTGATGCAGAATCAATATATATAAAAAGGGCTTCATAATTTTGAAAGAAATTCTAACTTTTGACAATTATTGGCGAAGATACAACCGTTTGAATTTAGAAACAGAAACTTAAAACGTCAATTTCTCGAAATTACTTCAAGAAGACATATTTTCAACTTTTGATGCAGAATCAATATATATAAAAAGGGCTTCATAATGTTGAAAGAAATTCTAACTTTTGACAATTATTAGCGAAGATACAACCGTTTGAATTTAGAAACAGAAACTTAAAACGTCAATTTCTCGAAATTACTTCAAGAAGACATATTTTCAACTTTTGATGCAGAATCAATATATATAAAAAGGGCTTCATAATGTTTGAAAGAAATTCTAACTTTTGACAATTATTGGCGAAGATACAACCGTTTGAATTTAGAAACAGAAACTTAAAACGTCAATTTCTCGAAATTACTTCAAGAAGACATATTTTCAACTTTTGATGCAGAATCAATATATATAAAAAGGGCTTCATAATGTTTGAAAGAAATTCTAACTTTTGACAATTATTGGCGAAGATACAACCGTTTGAATTTAGAAACAGAAACTTAAAACGTCAATTTCTCGAAATTACTTCAAGAAGACATATTTTCAACTTTTGATGCAGAATCAATATATATAAAAAGGGCTTCATAATTTTGAAAGAAATTCTAACTTTTGACAATTATTGGCGAAGATACAACCGTTTGAATTTAGAAACAGAAACTTAAAACGTCAATTTCTCGAAATTACTTCAAGAAGACATATTTTCAACTTTTGATGCAGAATCAATATATATAAAAAGGGCTTCATAATTTTGAAAGAAATTCTAACTTTTGACAATTATTGGCGAAGATACAACCGTTTGAATTTAGAAACAGAAACTTAAAACGTTAATTTCTCGAAATTACTTCAAGAAGACATATTTTCAACTTTTGATGCAGAATCAATATATATAAAAAGGGCTTCATAATTTTGAAAGAAATTCTAACTTTTGACAATTATTGGCGAAGATACAACCGTTTGAATTTAGAAACAGAAACTTAAAACGTCAATTTCTCGAAATTACTTCAAGAAGACATATTTTCAACTTTTGATGCAGAATCAATATATATAAAAAGGGCTTCATAATGTTGAAAGAAATTCTAACTTTTGACAATTATTGGCGAAGATACAACCGTTTGAATTTAGAAACAGAAACTTAAAACGTCAATTTCTCGAAAGTACTTCAAGAAGACATATTTTCAACTTTTGATGCAGAATCAATATATATAAAAAGGGCTTCATAATTTTGAAGAAATTCTAACTTTTGACAATTATTGGCGAAGATACAACCGTTTGAATTTAGAAACAGAAACTTAAAACGTCAATTTCTCGAAATTACTTCAAGAAGACATATTTTCAACTTTTGATGCAGAATCAATATATATAAAAAGGGCTTCATAATATTGAAAGAAATTCTAACTTTTGACAATTATTGGCGAAGATACAACCGTTTGAATTTAGAAACAGAAACTTAAAACGTCAATTTCTCGAAATTACTTCAAGAAGACATATTTTCAACTTTTGATGCAGAATCAATATATATAAAAAGGGCTTCATAATTTTGAAAGAAATTCTAACTTTTGACAATTATTGGCGAAGATACAACCGTTTGAATTTAGAAACAGAAACTTAAAACGTCAATTTCTCGAAATTACTTCAAGAAGACATATTTTCAACTTTTGATGCAGAATCAATATATATAAAAAGGGCTTCATAATTTTGAAAGAAATTCTAACTTTTGACAATTATTGGCGAAGATACAACCGTTTGAATTTAGAGACAGAAACTTAAAACGTCAATTTCTCGAAATTACTTCAAGAAGACATATTTTCAACTTTTGATGCAGAATCAATATATATAAAGGAAAGGGCTACATAATGTTTGAAGGAAATTCTAACTTTTGACAATTATTGGCGAAGATACAACCGTTTGAATTTAGAAACAGAAACTTGAAACGTCAATTTATCGAAATTACTTCAAGAAGACATATTTTCAACTTTTGATGCAGAATCAATATATATAAAAAGGGCTTCATAATGTTGAAAGAAATTCTAACTTTTGACATTATTGGCGAAGATACAACCGTTTGAATTTAGAAGCAGAAACTTAAAACGTCAATTTCTCGAAATTACTTCAAGAAGACATATTTTCAACTTTTGATGCAGAATCAATATATATAAAAAGGGCTTCATAATGTTGAAAGAAATTCTAACTTTTGACAATTATTGGCGAAGATACAGCCGTTTGAATTTAGAAACAGAAACTTAAAACGTCAATTTCTCGAAATTACTTCAAGAAGACATATTTTCAACTTTTGATGTAGAATCAATATACATAAAAAGGGCTTCATAATTTTGAAAGAAATTCTAACTTTTGACAATTATTGGCGAAGATACAATCGTTTGAATTTAGAAACAGAAACTTAAAACGTCAATTTCTCGAAATTACTTCAAGAAGACATATTTTCAACTTTTGATGCAGAATCAATATATATAAAAAGGGCGTCATAATGTTGAAAGAAATTCTAACTTTTGACAATTATTGGCGAAGATACAACCGTTTGAATTTAGAAACAGAAACTTAAAACGTTAATTTCTCGAAATTGTTACTTCAAGAAGACATATTTTCAACTTTTGATGCAGAATCAATAGGAAAAAGAGGGCTTTACTTTTATATGTTTGGGAAAATTCTAACTTTGACAATTATTG
>JAEIFX010001222.1:0-21698 GCA_018904325.1 Drosophila murphyi
TATAACCTAACCTAACCTATCCACTGGGAATCGACTTGTCACAAAAAAAACTAACACACAAAATTCAAACTCAGCACTCTCGAAAATCCAATTTAAGCATTAAGATGGGTGAGATGAGGGTAACACCGTATGACGCCACCTACAGGTAACAATCCATTCTGAAATATTAATTAATTCTATTGACTGCGCGCGTTCTCAAAGTCGGGCAACGTTGTCAATAACTAAATAGTTATGCACGGATCGCGACTCGAAAACTCGACGTACTTTGTAAACCCCATTTCCAGGTATGGTATCTTTAAGAAATTTTAATTGGCCGGTAAACTAATTATCAAATTCTATTTTTCTTTTTAGCTTCATATCCACTTCAGCCTCAACGTGGCTCGGCCTTTTCCCCGGCTCACGGACCAGCTAAGCTTCACTTTCACTACTAATGACACTTGAAAGATGTTCTTTGACCAAATCGGCAGGACTCTTGTTTGTCGCAGCAACATTCCTCCTACTTGGTTATGGCCACCTGTTCTACATATGAAAAAATTTTAATATTGTTAATACTCAGAATTTCAAGAACAATCTCCTGATTATTTTAATTTCTTATCTATTCATTTTTTATTTCTTTCATGCAAGCGTCATTTGTTGTTACAAATGTGCTTCGCGGTGTTATTTAAATAGGGTGACATTTGTTTTTATAATGTCAGCCTACTTTTTCATTTGTTATGCCTTGCCTGTTTAATCTTCCAATAGTAAGATAATGAAGGAGGATTCTTATCAAGAAGATAAGTAAATACGTGAACCGACACGTACGCGGCACCCATCGTGACCGTAATAAATCCTTCAATGATAAGAGTTCTCCGAACTGATAGGATGATGAGTCTAGACGCATTTGCAGCACTAAATATGTACCTAGATAATCTCCTAAGTAGGATAAAAATAAATTGTATGTAGATGTAAGACATTTTAGTTTTCAATAAACCTGCCGAGGCCAATCGGCAGCAGTCTATGTTCGATCCTCAACCAACAACGTCGTTCGTGTTATTAATTTGCTCTGGAGATCATCTTCCAGTTTTGAATCGCTTGCAGTTTAAATATTGGTGACCTCTATATTTGTTCGCGTTAACAAAAATATTTTTTTGGAGAAAGTGAAGTGAATTTAATAAAATAAAAAAAAATATATCTATATACAAATAACATCATGGCACAGGAGCTGATTAAATCTCAGGAACTTTTGGGAGAGTCCATTGTGGAGCTGTACAATAAGGCGACGACAAAGGCATCGACGGCCAGTCACGAGGAAATTCAGGAATAGAAGAGAAAAACTGAAGGCATCGCTGAGGTATTTGAATCCAATGAGAAAATATTGAAAACCCATTTACCTAGCATGGAAAAGAGCCCGTATTTTAAAAATCAATACGGAGATAAGGTAAGAGAATATGTTAAGAATACAATCACACTACTCAGCCTTATAGATTCAGGAAGTAATCCTCAGGGGGCTATCAAAAGGATAGCACCTCCAGTGCCAGACCACTCCCATAGCAAAAAGAAAATAGCACAGGGAAAATAGAACTTTCGGTTAGCCGAAAATTTCGCTTTATATTAAGCGGGTATGAAGGGGTTTTAAATAGATTTAGAACAGGTAATGAGCATATATCCGAAGTCCGTCTAATTAAAAACAAAGCTCAAGAAGTCTTTTCGAATATCTTGAATATAATGAAGACGACGAGCTGACAGATATGTTCTATACTCGTACACTTAATGAGATGTATGAAGAACTAGCGTCCACATCAAGAAGCGAAAATCTGCCTTTCGTGTTTCCCAAAATAGACATTCCGTCGTTTTCAGGGAAATACGAAGAATGGAAAAACTTTCAAGGAGTTATTTCACCAATTGATTGGCTCTGCGAGAATTCCAGACGCTCAAAAAATGTGCGTATTAAAAACAAAATTGAAGGGGACGCAGCAGCTACCATAGCAAGACTGGCGCCAACAGAGGCTAATTATAAGCTGGCATGGTCGCTGCTCGACAATAAGATCTCGAATCAACGAGCAGTTTTGGAAATTCATTTAAAAAATCTAATTGATGTTCCGATTGCAAGTGAAACGGCTTCAAGTGTAAAAACACTTTTATATACGGTTCAAGAAAACTTGCAAGCAATAAGTGCGATGGAGTTGTCTGCCGATGAAATTGTAAAAGGCCTAATTAATTTCATTTTAGTCAGAAAGCTAAATATGAATTTAAGGTCAAAATACGAAAAATCTTTGCATAACCCCAGAGAAATGCAAAGTACTGAACCCCTAATCAAATTTCTCGAGCATGAGCGATTCGCTTTGGAAACAAGCCAAGAGAATCTGCCAAAATGCAATGAAAGAATATTTGAGAAGAAAACATGTCTAATGGGTTGCAAGATAATTCACACTTTAATTAAGTGTTTTAAATTCAACATGTTGAATAATCAGGATAGATGGGACATGATTCGTCTAAATAAAATATGTGGAAGGTGTCTGATGGGGGGACATTTATTCACTAATTGCAGAAAAACTTGCTCGAATTGCGGTAAAAATCATCATATTCTTTTGCATAAAGAAGATGCCAAAGTTATAAATAAAAGTGCTACCGCCAAAAAGCAGGGAAATAGTGAAAAGAAATATGTTCTTCTTGCCACAGCTATTGATCAGGTTCAAGATAGAAAGGGAATCTGGCATGATTGCAGAGTGTTACTTGACAGCGGTTCGCAAGTTAATTTTGTGACCAAGGACATGAAAAACAAACTTGGGTTAAGAGGCGACAAAATTCAAACGACTATAGAAGGTATGTCAGGTAACACCGCACAGGTAGATGATTAATCTCAAATCAAAAACATCAACTTACAAAACAAATATTGAAGTGTTGGTGATAAAAAAAATTGTATCGGAATTGCCGACACAAAAGATAAATATTGGAGATTCGGTAGCAAAAGTAAAGTTAGCTGATTTTAACATCCCAAAAGGTATAGATATGCTTTTGGGAATAGAAATATTTTATGACATTCATATTGAAGGCACTGCTAGTTTAAACGAAGGTCAAATTAGGTTACAAAATACTTTATTTGGATGGATCGCTAACGGAAAAACAATCCTAAGCCATAAACCTAAAATGTGTGCCACAGTAACATCGGTATGCGATGGATTAGATGCACAAATTAGAAGGTTCTGGGAAATAGAGGAAATAAGTACTGATCGTCCAAAACATACAAAAGAGGAGCAAGAATGCGAACAGATTTTCAAAAGAAAATTATCTAAGCATGAAGATGGAAAATATGTCGTTCCATTACCATTTAAAGATACTCAATCTAAACTGGGTGGGTCTGAAATGCAAGCTAAGCGAAGGTATATGGCGTTAGAGCAAAAGCTAAATAAAAATCAAACCCTTAAAAGTTAATATTCTGAATTTATGAGAGAATATTTACAACTGGGGCATATGGAAAAAGTTTCCAATCCTGAAAAGCTTGAAAACAAATATTATTTGCCGCACCATTGCGTTGTTAGGCCTGAGAGTACAACAATTAAGGTGAGAGTGGTGTTTGATGCTTCCTGTAAGACATCCACCAACTTATCACTGAATGATATGTTACACACTGGGCCAAGGCTACAAGAGGATCTTTTCAATATCCTACTTAGATTCCGAAAGCATAGATACGCCATTTCAGCGGATATTGAAAAGATGTACAGGAAAATTTGGGTGAACAAAGAACATCAAAATTATCAATTGATTTTATGGCGATGGGATCCTCGGGAGGAGCTAAAAACATATGCACTTAAGACAGTGACATACGGCACTGCTCCTGCCACATATTTGGCAGTTAAGTGCCTTCAAGTCGCAGCTGAAGAAATATCAGAAAAATTACCAAGAGTAGCAGAAGTAATAAAAAATGACTTCTATATGGATGATCTGATGACAGGCGCTGACTCGATTGAAAATTCTCTAATTTTAAGAGACCACCTATCCAAAGCCTTAAACGAAAGAGGGTTTCATTTAAGAAAATGGTGTTCAAATGCTTCGCAAATTCTCAAATCTATTCCCGAAGCCGATAGAGGCATGTGCTTAGAATTTAAAAGAAATCAAGCAAGCACAATTTAGGCTTTAGGGGTATCCTGGGTGCCAGAGACAGATCATTTTTCAATTAAATGTAATTGGGAATGCAAACATAAGTGCGACAAAAAGAAACATTTTGTCAGACATATCCAAATTATTCGATCCCTTAGGTCTGGTCAATCCAGTAACAGTTACTACAAAATTAATTATGCAGGAACTTTGGAAATCAAAAATTGATTGGGATGAGGAAGTAGTTGGAGATTTAGGACAAAAATGGAATAGAATTAAAAATGAATTACCATTGCTAAACAAAATTAAGATACCAAGAAGGTTGATAGGCAATGATGCAAGCAAAATAGAGCTCCATGGGTTCAGTGATGCATCGATTAAAGATTATGGGGCGGTGATTTACATTAAAACTATTAGCGCTAATGGAGAAGTCTTCATAAATATTGCAGCATCAAAATCAAGAATAGCTCCAACAAAAATTTTGTCTCTCCCAAGATTAGAACTATGCGCCGCAGCATTACTGTCTGACTTAACAAACAAAGTAATAGATAGTATAAAGGTTAAAATAGATGAAATTTATTTACATTCGGATTCTAAAATTGTACTTTGTTGGCTTAAGCTTGAACCAGCAACCCTTAAAACCTTTGTTTCGCACAGAGTTAATACCATTCAAATTAATCCAAATGCGATAAATTGGAAGTACGTAGAATCAAAAGAAAATCCTGCAGACTTAATATCTAGAGGAGTATATCCTAAAGATCTGGTAGGAATTAAATGTGGTTTTGAAGGACCTACATTTTTGAAAAATGTTACCTACACGCCTACTGATCAAGAAATTCAAGTAGACGATATCCCAGAAATAAAAAACAGTGTGAAAGTATTAATAGTTAAAAGTTACAAAAAATAATTTCAAATTTTCTAGAATGTAATAGCAAATGTTCTGTTTTTTTATTTCCAAGTGTAGAAAAGAAAACAATAAAAGTATTATTGAATTTAAAAAAAATGATTTGCAACTCATTGTAAGCATAATCCAAAAGGTAATTTTAGTGAGGAATATAAATTCCTAAAAAAAAGGGAACAGACTTGCCAGGGAAATCGACTATAAATCACTCTCACCTTTTATAGACCAAGATGGTGTAATAAGAGTCGGAGGTAGAATTCAAAATGCCAATCTATGCTTCGGGCCAAGCACCCTATTTTACTACCATATGGAGATAAATGGGTACATCTTTTGACGGATGACCTGCATAAAAAACATTTGCACATAGGTCCCCAAGGATTGTTAGCTATAACTATATTAGCTATATTAACGCCTCAGGTGGTAAAACAGTGTTACAGATGCTTTAAGGCACAACCCAGACCGATTCATCAATTAATGGGTAATTTACCAAAAGATCGGGTGATACGTACTAGACCTTTTTTGAATATAGGGATAGATTTCTTGGGGCCTATATTGATTCACCATAAGATTAGGAGCAAGAGAATAGACAAATCATATGTTTGCGTATTCGTTTGCTTTGCTAACAAAGGCAGCTCACTTAGAAGTGGTATCCGATATGACGTCGGCTGCATTTATAGGGGCATTAAAACGCTTCATAGGTCGACGGAGCTGCCCAGAGAAAATTTATAGTGACAATGGCACAAATTTCATTGGCGCAGCCAATGCCTTATGGGAAGTTTACAATCTATTCCGAACAAAAGACTACCAGGCGAAAATTGATGAATTCTATGCAGAACAGCAGATTGAGTGGATAAATATTCCTGCAAGAGCACCTCACATTGGAGGTCTACGGGAAGCCTGCGTCAAATCAGTGAAGAAGGATTTTGATAGAGTAACGGAAGGAATAATGACTTATGAAGAATTAGCTACACTGATGACACAAATAGAAGCAATTTTAAACTCAAGGCCATTAACTCCATTGTCCGAAAATCCGAACGATTTTCAAGTACTTACTCCAGCTCATTTTCTACTTGGGGAAGCTTGGACGACGCTTGTAGATTCGAAAAGTAATAGATCATACAAGGGATTGCGGGTCATTGGAAAACGGTACAGTCCAATTGTGAGGAATTTTGGAAGCGTTGGTCTCTGAATTACAAAAAAGATATAAATGGATTAATATAAAAGAAAACCTAAAACCTGGCACGTTAGTATTAATAAAAGAAGAAAATCTGGCCCAAGCCTCGTGGAAAAGGGGCAGGGTTACAAAGCCTATTATAGGAAAAGATGGACTTTGTAGAATGATAGAGGTAAGGACCAGCAATGGAGTGACGATAAGATCGACACACAATGTTTGTCCTTTTCCTATCGAGGAGGAAATTCAATCAACAAGTATTGTATGTGCCAATGCAGCTCAATTTGAAAATAAAAATGAAAAATTAATACAAAATGCTACACATAAGCACTACAGTAAAACATATGAGCCACAAACAAGAAAAATTTTAAGAACAAAAATATGTTTATATATATATTAACTTATCTAAGTATTTTTAATAATGTAATGTCTCAAAAAATAGAACATATTAGCAATAACGCAGGAATATTCTTCGAAAGCGAAGGTATTGTGGGACTGACAAGATCAGCATTTAATATAATAGTTCACGTGGATCTGGATGACTATTGGGCATTTAAATACCGCGTCGAAGCATCGTGGTCAATAGTGCTGGATATTAAAAAGAAATCGAATGATTTGAGTACTGAATCTATGTTGACGTTACTAGCAAATAAGCTAGAAAGAATTCGTCAGAATGACAATATAATAACGCAAAACCAGAAAAGAAAGCAACCACGCAAGCCAAGAGCTCCTTTGAGCTTTATTGGTAGTGTGTATCACTCTGTATTTGGGTTAATGGACGAAGAACAAGCCGATAGCCTACTAAGAAAGGTTAAGCAAAGCAGGAGCAACGAAGATTATCTACTCGACCTGATACGAAATCAATCTTCAATCCAAGATGCCACAGCCAACATGATGAAAAAACAGAATGACGTAATCTGGAAGAATTTTCAAACCATCAACCAAACGATGTATACATTGGCTGATAGCTTAAACAAAAAACTAAGTTTTGAAGGGTTTCTCACCGCCATCGAAGCAGTGTCAATGGGGATGGACGCCTTTGAGCATCTTCAACAGAATATCTCTCCGTTATCTGGAACACGAACAGTAATTTTTTGGAAACTCTGATGCCGATCGCCGAGTTCCAGCAGAAGATTCAGAAATTTGCGCTATATATGCGGGAAGGACTCCAACTACCAAGCATGGACGCAATTAAACTTCAGAAAATTGCGACAATAACGTCTCGGACAATGAGCTCCGCAATTTTGTTTAATATCAAAATTCCATTGATAAATAACAGGAAATTAAGAGCTTATAAAATCTACCCACATCCGATCATGCACACCAATCGTTTTGTGAGCATTAAGTCGGAATATAAGCATGTTCTACAGGAGCTGGCGGAGGAGCTGGACGCAGCAGCAGCTGACGTCGAAATGACGTGCAGCGGTGACAGGGGCAACTCGAGGCCCCAATCACCGTGTCAGCTGGAGCCTCCCCAGCAATAGATGGCCCAAGTCACGGGCACAGGGCTGGCTCAGGTAAACATTCACCGTTCTAAGGCCGCCTCGGCGGTCTTAGCAAGGATGTTTACCAAACAACACCTTAGGCTAGCCCTAATACAGGAGCCATGGGTGCACAATGGCATTAAAGGCCTGTACACGGCTGACTCGAAGGTAATCTGGGATCGGAGAGATCCAGCACCCCGAGCATGCATAATGGTAAGGAAAAGTATTAACTTTACTATCCTTTCAGAATTCCTGACTAGGGACTGCGTTCCCATATTGGTACACACCAAGAATGGCGCGATCCCTACTGCCATGGTATCTGCGTATTTCGCAGGAGATGGAGCCTGCCCACCACCAGAAATAGAAAAACTGGTGGATTACTGCAGGAGGGAGAAAACCCCAGTGCTCATCGGATGCGATGCCAATGCGCACCATACGATATTGCGCAGCAGCGACATCAATCTGAGGGATGAGTGCCTAATGGACTTTATTTTTAAATATAATCTAGAATTAGGCAATGTCGGATCTACACCGACATTCGTAACTAGAATCAGGGAGGAGGTGCTAGACATCACCCTGATTAGTCGGTCCCTAAAACCTCACCTTAGGGACTGGCATGTTTCCCAAGAGGAATCAATGTCTGATCACAGACTTATCCTATTTAAGTTGCAATTAAATACGGACAGTAGTACACCAGGTCGCAACCCCAGGAAAACCAACTGGGAAGGTTATAAGTCGGTTATCTGGTATACCCAGAGAACCACTAGAGCTGGACAGGGCCATCGGTGACCTCAACAAGTGCATAACCAATGCATTTGAGGATAATTGCCCAGTAGGGAAAAAGTACTTGGAGAATGATGCCCCATGGTGGAACGACAGCCTAGAAAGGCTGCGCGTGACCACACGTCGCCTCTTTAATAAAGCAAAGAGAGACGGAATGTGGGAGCAGTACCGTGAAAGCCTGACCTCCTATAATAAGGAGATAAGGAAGGCCAAACGGAAGAATTACAGAAACTTCTGTGAAAGCATAGTTAGCACAAGCGAAGGCGCCAGGCTCCATAGAGCACTGGCGAAACGAACGCCTGATGCGAACTTAGCACTGAAGCGTGGGGATAACTCTTTTTACGAGCAGTGATATGCAGAAACTAGTGTTACTCTTTGAGACGCACTTCCCAGGAAGCACACCCCTGCAGGAAGAGGCTATCGAAAGGGAAAGTAGATATAGGCCGTCAACTGACGACTGGGCATGCGCTAAGTCGACAGTCTCAAGGGGAGACTTAACTGGGCAATCGGAACATTCCAGCCCTATAAGTCCACTGGAATGGACGGCATATCGCCAGCCTTCCTTAAAACGGGACAGGAAATACTCCTCTCTCGCATTAGGAAGGCATTAGTGAGTAGCCTAGCCCTCGGATACATACCGAGCGCATGGAGAAGAGCTAGGGTAGTCTTCATCCCCAAGGCAGGGAAGAAAGACATTACCAGCCCAAAGTCCTTCAGACCCATCAGTTTAACATCGTTTTTACTGAAAACGTTAGAAAAGCTGGTGGACTACAGAATCAGAAGCACTTTGCTTAAGCAAAGGCCGCTGCACCCAACGCAGCATGCATACAGAGTAGGCAGGTCCACGGACACAGCACTTTATCAGCTGCGACGTACTTTGAGCGCGGCAATTGATAATAAGGAAGTAGCACTACGAGGTGTGTTCAAAAAGTATCGCGAATTTTGAATTTTCGCGGGTTACGTATATTCGAATTTCGATTTTTTTTGTAGCGTTATGTTGGTACTCATGTCTCTCACTTATGCCGACAAGCTCGGCCATTTTGAATGTTCACTTAATTGTTGACAGCTGCTTTGCTTGCACGTGTTTTGGCTCGTCTTCGATTTTTACCTATTCAAAAAAATGGATCAAAGAACCTGTATCAAATTTTGTGTGAAAAACGAAATTAAGTGCGCGGATGCATTCCGAATGTTGATTGTGGCATACGGAGAAGCTACCTTGGACCGAAGCAACGTTTATCGGTGGTACAAAATGTTCTCAGAAGGCCGAGAAGATGTGAACGACGAAGAGCGTGCCGGACGCCCGCGCACTTCAACAACAGACGAAAAAATTAATGGAGTGGAGAAAATGGTATTGGCCAATCGTCGAATCACCGTTAGAGAAGTTGCTGAGGAGCTAGACATATCGATTGGCTCATGCCATTCGATTTTTATCAATGATTTGGGCATGAGACGGGTCGCCGCGAAATTCGTACCAAAATTGCACAATTGCGACCAAAAACAGCATCGCATGAACATTGCTAATGAGATGTTGGACTCTGTCCGCGACGACCCAAATTTGCTCCAGAGGGTCATAACTGGTGACGAATCGTGGGTTTATGGTTACGACGTGGAAACCAAAGCTCAATCATCTCAATGGAAGCTGCCGCACGAACCAAGACCGAAAAAAGCGCGCCAAGTTCGGTCGAATGTGAAAGTTTTGCTGACAGTTTTCTTCGATTGCAGGGGCGTGGTGCATCATGAGTTCTTGCCACAGGGTAGAACGGTCAATAAGGAATATTACCTGCAAGTTATGCGCAATTTGCGCGAAGCAATCCGCCAGAAACGCCCGGATTTGTGGAAGAACAAAAATTGGCTTTTGCACCACGATAACGCCCCTGCTCACACATCGTTGCTTGTGCGCGATTTTTTGGCCAAAAACAACACACTAATGATGCCGCAGCCACCGTATTCCCCTTTTTCTTGTTCCCTAAACTGAAGAGGCCCATGAAAGGACGACGTTACGCTACGCTTGACGAGATAAAGACGGGATCGAAGGAGGAGCTGAACAAGATAAAAAAAATGATTTTCTGAAGTGCTTCGAAGATTGGAAAAACCGTTGGCACAAGTGTATAATATCTCATGGGGATTACTTTGAAGGGGACAAAATAGATATTCATGAATAAATAAATAATATCTGAAAAAACACAAAATTCGCGATACTTTTTGAACACACCTCGTATACTTGTATTTCGAATGCCGTAAACTTATGTTGTCTAAATTGCAAGCTAAATCTTAAAATGAGATTTATATCTCATAATACTGAAATGCCTTCTGCTACCGATCATTTGCATCGTAGCCAAACACCATCCGTATTATACCCAATTCATCATTTGTGACGGGGACTGTGACAAAAAGTTTTCGGGTGGGCAGTAAACGATTTTTCGAAGGGCGATTTGTAAGAGCCAAATCGAAATGACATTATGGTTAAGTGAAAAGGCCATGTCGTTGCTAAATGAATCTATTCAATAATAATGAAATCTGTTAGAGCGAAGTTTCCTCGCGCCAGGGAATGCCTGAATAACAAAATAAAGCGAAGTACCACCAACGTTGTGTACTCAACCAAAGTTTATTCAATACTGTCGATATTCTATTAGTTAACAGTATTGCTATTCATTAATAAGGGACTTAATATATATATGGATGCATGGTTGCATTGAATGTAAATTAACATAATTTTCGACACCCTTCCACAATGCAAACATGCTTACAAAACATCAATTCAAATTTAACATGTTCCTTATTTCATTATGTTTCCTTTTGCCACCAGTCGTGCCTTGAATCATTGTATTTGGCCGTGAGCGTCCCGTTTCAAACTGTAGACACACTTGCAGCCAATTGCACGATGACCTTTCGGTAAATCTGCCAGCTGCCATGTTTGATTCGTAATCAATGCCTCATACTCCTTTTGCATCGCTTCTTGCCAAAAAGGAAGCATGCGACCGGCACTTTGCCTCCTCGTAGGTTGTTGGAATGGGTACATCACTTGTAACCATTGCACTGAGTATATTAAATTGCTTCCTTGGACGACCAGGTCTACGCGTCCTTAGCAATTCCGCTCTTCCAGGTCCAATTCGTGGGATCTGCTCTTGCTCCAGCTTTTTATCATCTGCACTACTTTCATCAGTAGCATCTGAGCGAGATGTGATGTCTTCCTCATCATCATCATTCTTCGTCAGCTTGCTCAACTCGATGCCCTACATTTGACATATCAAATGTTACCGCTTCGCTCTTTGCCTGCTCCAAGCAGCTGACCTCGTCAAAGACAACATCTCGTTTGTCGACCACTATCTTGGATTCTGCATCGTAGAGCCGATTGCCTTTCGCCTGCATTGAGTAAACCGACCATGCGGTATTCTTTCCCCTTGTGATGACCCTTGTCCAATGCCACTGCAACGGAACCAAAAACTTTAAGATGGCTTATCGTTGGTTTCTTACCAGTCCACGCGTCCATTGGTGTCATCTCGATCAGTGCCTTTGTGACTGAACGATGACGTAAATACACCGCTGTGTTTACTGCCTCTGCCCACAGTGACTCATCTAGTCCTGACTGCTCCAATAAGCATCTAGCCATCTCCACAAGTGTACGATTAGCTCGTTCTGCCACACCGTTTTGTTGTGGAGTGTACGCCACCGGCAACTGCCGTGCAATTCCATTGTTTTCCAAATACTCGTTGAACGTATTGTTTACGTATTCGCGCCCGTTGTCGCTGCGAATACACTTGATCGTCTTTCCTGTTTGACGCTCTACCAGATTTTTGTACTCCACGAACTTGTGAAAACTTCGTCTTTTCCTTTAAGGAAATACACAAAAATCCGCCTTGATTTGTCATCAATGAACGTAAGGAAATACTTAGAGCCGCCAAGAGACTTTGCTTCGAAAGGGCCACACACATCAGTGTGCACTAGTTCCATAAGTTCTTGCGCTCGGCTTTCTGTTGATCCTGGAAATGGCTGCAAGAGAACCTTTTTAACGATACCCGTTGCAACACGTTATCATTTTCCATTCCTCGCACCAGCGCCTTGTTTGCCATTTCACGCAAACTATCATAATTCAGGTGACCATATATGTTATGCCACAACTCGCTGTCTGACTTAACAGCATCATAACATCTGTCACGATGACTTTCAAACGTATACAGATTTCCTACTCGTTTGGCCTCGAGCATACATTCGCCGCCTTTAAAGACTCTAGCACTTGTTGCATCAAAATTTATAATGCACTTCCTTGCTACGGCTTGACCTACTGACATTGCCTGTCAACATTGGCACGTACAATACGTTACCTAAGACCAGCATACACAAATCCGTTTTCAATTTAACTTCGCCTCTGCCTTTTGCTTGCAAGAAGCCGGCGTCCGCCAAACCGATCGTTTCGGTATGCGCCTCAAAATTTTAAAACATTTGATTATCACAACACATATGACTAGTTGCTCCACTGTCCAAGCACCAGCCGAATTTCTTAAAACTGCTTGCATCCAATGCGTTCAGTAAGCTGCAATTCGGCTGTCCGCTCTTTATTTCATCATTTTTGGCTATTATTTTGCGATAATTTGCCTTAATATGCCCTACCTCACCACAGTTGTAACAAGCAACATTTTTTATTTTCTCCTTTGTAGTGACCTTCGCACTAACGCTATGCCTCTGTCTCACTGTAAAGGCCTGCGTGACATTGCAGTGCTTTTCTGCGCTCTCTTTCCTCTCGCCTTCTTTATTCAACTTTATACATAGAATTTCAAACCTTGGAAGACTGTCGCGCGTCTCGATGGTGACAACGAAATTCTCATAAAAATCTGGAAGACTTGAAAGCAAAATAATGACCTTGAGCCCGTCAACTATTGCTATTCCAACTCCGGCAAGCTGATCCACGACTTCATTAAATGTGATCAAATAGCTAGCCATGCTTTGCCCCTCCGCCATGCGTGAATTGAGCAACTTTTTGTATAGCGAACCGGCCGCTTGGCTGATGAACTTCGCGCAACTTAGTCCATGCCTCCTGCGACGTTATGCAATTCTTGATGTATCCCAACTGCGATGCCTTAACACAGCGTGACCGTTACCAATGCCTTACGATCCAGCGCACTCCGGTTAATATTTTCGCCCGCATCAGACTTCAGTAAATCCCCCGACGCAACTTCCCGTAGATCCGCATGCACCAATACGCTTCGCATCTGTATGCTCCAAGAATCATAATTATTTTCTTCAAGCTTCTCAATGTGGTACAATGCACTCAGTTTTTCTACTTCTGCAACGCAATTGACATTTACATACACGCATCTGTCGACTTTTTCTTTTTAACACATCCGAGTTCGTAACTTTAGATATCGAGTCAATAAACTTTAACCAATATTATCAGGCCACGTGCCAGGGAATGCCTGAATAATAAAATAAAGCGAAGTACCACCAGCGTTGTGTACTCAACCAAAGTTTATTCAAGACTGTCGCTATTCTGTTAGTTAACAGTATGGCTATTCATTAATAAGGAACTTAACATATATATGGATGCACGGTTGCATTGAATATAAAATTACATAATTTTCAGCAAAATCCTCTCAAATATCACAGATTGTTTTGCGTGTAATTCAAAAAGCCACTATGCACACATATTGGTAATGCAAAATGGGAAATTTGAAATGCAAAATAGGTTTTTACAAAGGTGAATGACTTTTTTAGTGCGCTTCCGCGACATCCGGTAAAAAGCGTTTGACGTTTTCATTTTCGCCCAACGGCCAGTGGCCAATGGTCAGCGTCGTTTTTCAAGTCGTCTCCTGGCATGCCATGAATCTGGCTGAGATACCTGCTGTACAGCGTTAGTTAGAGAAAGGGGTGGTGGTCTTGTCCCAAGGAAGCCCTGTCCAAAACTCCTGTTGGGTGCACAAATGTTTGTACACATACCTTGGAATTATGCGGGTATGCCGGAGCCAAGGAAACAGCAACAAATGCCACACTATACGTGACTGTTGGCTAAAAATGCCGCCAATTGCAAGTTGAAAGCAACAACTGAGCCAATGTGCTGGCAACCGAACCAAGAGAAATACCACAAACAACAACCACAGCAAATAAAGCAAGAAGACAAAACAACAACGAATACGGTTGATATATGCGCGACATTTGTGGCACAAAAGAAGACAGAACTGTGGACGGTTGGGAGGTCGGCTAATGTTCCAGTTGCTTTGGTTTGTGTGCTAAAATGTTTTGTCTGTCTAATAATCTTGTAATAACCTAGACATTTCTCTCTCTATCTCTGCCACACACACACACACAGACTATCTCTGACAGACGTTTAGCGAAACCGTTACACACATTTTGTAGGTCGTATCACATTACGTTACATAACCCCATTTAAATATCTCTGTCTTGGCAAATCATCATCGCAGGTGCTACAAATGCCAACAACAAAATAAGAGTTGCAAAATAAGCAACGAGAACGCAGAAAATGAAGCAATAACAACTATATTAAATACATATAAATAGCGAAATTACCGAAAACAATAAAGTATATGAAGTATCGTAAATTACTCGAATTATGCTTAATTATAAGCTAAGTAAATACAAGAAAAGACCTGTCTGATATCAGGGCTGATATGGTGCTTTTAAGATACATATATAACAGATAACATTTTGAAAAACAACAACAACAAGAGATAAACTAGGCACAAAAAGTGGATTATACTTTATTGCCTATGCTATGCAATCTGTGGAATTTCTTGGACTGCCAGCGGTAAGTGGGGAATTACAAAATTGCGTATTCATATTTTTTGAAGAGGTTCCTCTTTAAAAAACTTTCGCAATACAGCGCACACAAACGAATTTGTTTTTTTTTTTTCTTTAACTTTGTTTGGTTTTTCATGGATATGGTTGTTGAAACTTTTCCCTGCCCATTTAGCGAAGCGTATCTCTTTCTCTAGTACCAAAAACTTTTCTATTCATAATATTTATTGTAGGCAACTTTTGACGTATTTTCTCAAAAATTTGTTTGATATGTTTTATTTTGCAGTCACTGTTTGGTCAAACTAATTTGAATATAACTTATATTGAATGATGAGCTGTTAACTTGTCAATTTATCGCTATTTTACGTCAACTATTGCTATTCCAACTCCGGCAAGCTGATCCACGACTTCATTAAATGTGATCAAATAGCTAGCCATGCTTTGCCCCTCCGCCATGCGTGAATTGAGCAACTTTTTGTATAGCGAACCGGCCGCTTGGCTGATGAACTTCGCGCAACTTAGTCCATGCCTCCTGCGACGTTATGCAATTCTTGATGTATCCCAACTGCGATGCCTTAACACTTAGCGTGACCGTTACCAATGCCTTACGATCCAGCGCACTCCGGTTAATATATTCGCCCGCATCAGACTTTTGACGTACTTTCCCAAAAAATTTGTTTGATATGTTTTATTTTGCAGTCACTGTTTGGTCAAACTAATTTGAATATAACTTATATTGAACGATGAGCTGTTAACTTGTCAATTTATCGCTATTTTACACAACCCTGTTAAATCTTAAACACTACATTGAAAATATCGATAGTTCTTCACTTTCGAAGATTCAAGCAAGTCAGACGCGCGCTTCTGTTTCGGCCACAAATAAACGTGCTAAATTAAATAGTTTAAACACCGCCCACATCTGAAGTTTCATGTTTGCATAAAAAACGCTTTATGCATCGAACAGTCACTTTCATTTAGTTACTGTACTTTACGCCATCCATGGATAAAAAAAATAGTACACATATTTGAAATTTATGTAATAGCTTTTCAGGCATTGAAAATGCGCATGTGATTTTCTTTACTCTTGATTTAATATCATTCAGCTGCTTTCGCGGATTTACGCTTGATATATTTAAACTTTGCGCTGATGTTTGTGCTATGTTTGTGGCGACTTCAATTAGTTTTGCTTTTTACAAGATGTATAACTAATTAAAGGCGTCCATGGACTTATGTAATTTTAGTTAACTATCAGTTAAAAGCAACATTACATATTTTACTTTATGAAGTATAATAAGAAAACAACCCTTTGTTTTGGGTTTGTAAGACCAAAGACTATGAAATTATTTCGAAGGTCTTTGTTAACACCTAATACAGATTAATTAAATTCATAAAGCTTAGTTTTGTTTAAAATATACTCACACAATTTCTGGGATAGATCCATCCTTTCTCTTAATACGGGACGAAATTTGAGTTTGGATTTTTAAAAGATTTGAAAACCGCACGTATTAATCATAAATTCCAAATACATCACTTTCCATACTTTTTCGAAAGAAACTCGTATTGATGGGATTTATCAGCATATCTTTTATGCTTAAATTTCAGTTACGAATTCTGCAAATATATTTCAACTTCCAACTAAACTGATTGTCAAAAGATTTAACTGTCAAAGAAAGTCTACTTACGATATTCATATATGTGTTGCCCAATGTCAGAACAATTAACCTACAATAAAGATCTCGAGACTGAGACGAGACAACGACTAGCAAGAAGATTTCACCACAGCTGTCAGTTTAACACAGCACAGCTCTGTTATTTTTCTTTTAATTAATTTTCGTAGATTTGTAATTACCAAAATAAAGGAGTTATGACATGTTCTCATACGAGGTGTGTTCAAAAAGTATCGCGAATTTTGTGTTTTTTCAGATATTATTTATTTATTCATGAATATCTATTTTGTCCCCTTCAAAGTAATCCCCATGAGATATTATACACTTGTGCCAACGGTTTTTCCAATCTTCGAAGCACTTCAGAAAATCATTTTTTTTTATCTTGTTCAGCTCCTCCTTCGATCCCGTCTTTATCTCGTCAAGCGTAGCGTAACTTCGTCCTTTCATGGGCCTCTTCAGTTTAGGGAACAAGAAAAAGTCACAGGGGGCCAGATCTGGGGAATACGGTGGCTGCGGCATCATTAGTGTGTTGTTTTTGGCCAAAAAGTCGCGCACAAGCAACGATGTGTGAGCAGGGGCGTTATCGTGGTGCAAAAGCCAATTTTTGTTCTTCCACAAATCCGGGCGTTTCTGGCGAATTGCTTCGCGCAAATTGCGCATAACTTGCAGGTAATATGCCTTATTGACCGTTCTACCCTGTGACAAGAACTCATGATGCACCACGCCCCTGCAATCGAAGAAAACTGTCACCAAAACTTTCACATTCGACCGAACTTGGCGCGCTTTTTTCGGTCTTGGTTCGTGCGGCAGCTTCCATTGAGCCATAGGAAGCCATTGAGCTTCCATTGAACCATAAACCCACGTTCGTCACCAGTTATGACCCTCTGGAGCAAATTTGGGTCGTCGCGGACAGAGTCCAACATCTCATTAGCAATGTTCATGCGATGCTGTTTTTGGTCGCAATTGTGCAATTTTGGTACGAATTTCGCGGCGACCCGTCTCATGCCCAAATCATTGATAAAAATCGAATGGCATGAGCCAATCGATATGTCTAGCTCCTCAGCAACTTCTCTAACGGTGATTCGACGATTGGCCAATACCATTTTCTCCACTCCATTAATTTTTTCGTCTGTTGTTGAAGTGCTCGGGCGTCCGGCACGCTCTTCGTCGTTCACATCTTCTCGGCCTTCTGAGAACATTTTGTACCACCGATAAACGTTGCTTCGGTCCAAGGTAGCTTCTCCGTATGCCACAATCAACATTCGGAATGCATCCGCGCACTTAATTTCGTTTTTCACACAAAATTTGATACAGGTTCTTTGATCCATTTTTTTGAATAGGTAAAAATCGAAGACGAGCCAAAACACGTGCAAGCAAAGCAGCTGTCAACAATTAAGTGAACATTCAAAATGGCCGAGCTTGTCGGCATAAGTGAGAGACATGAGTACCAACATAACGCTACAAAAAAATCGAAATTCGAATATACGTAACCCGCGAAAATTCAAAATTCGCGATACTTTTTGAACACACCTCGTATAATGATGTTTTTATTTAGTTATATTTATATCTATATTTAAATATATATTTATGATTTATGACAGCAGCAGCAACGAAGCTACCATCACCTTAATTATGTAAATATATTTAATTTGTCGCCATTTGAGGCGTAACATAAATAATTGTTGATGCATATTCATACTCTGTTAAACGTAGTTTAGCTGAAAAAGCCAGCGTTTGGCTCTCTTTGTGCAGCGTCTCTCTCTCTCTCTCTCTCTCTCTCGCAGGCTTCTGGGTTTTTTCTTTTTTTTGTTGCTATTTTAGCTTATCGATTGTGAGATACAATTGTGTTAAAAAGACTAAGCTCTGGCTTCTGGTCTAAATACATTCAACACATTTTATTAATATTGGTATATGGTTTTGAAATATGTTTGAATATTACAGCAAAGATTAATACTTAAGTATCACTATACCGATTTATATCGAAGCTCTGGTCACACATGTATGTAAGAAAAGATGCACTCGCGCATAGTAAATATAATTCATAATTAGAAATTGCATTTGGCACTGCATTTTGCCACGTTATTTACAACACTGTGTCTTTTTGTAGAACTTTACTTCATATGCAATACGTATTATTGAAAATTTTCGACTTTCTTCTTCCTTCTCTCTTTAAGCTTTGAATGGATATCGGCACTTCTCCATATACGCTTCAGCTCAGAAATTAATACACTTTTCAACTGCTCATATGAATTAACTACGAATGTTTCCAAAAATAAATTTGCCACCTTTGTCATCTTTCCACGAGCTTGCACATATTTCTGCTTGTCATTAAGTTCATATGTCTCTGCATTTTATTCGAAGTTTGCAAACAACTGATCGACCGGGCACACTGTCGCCATCGAAGTCTGGTATTTCTTGCAGCTCATTCATTTTCGAAATTTCTTCTTCAAATTTTTTTGTTTACCGACATTTCCACTTCACGACCAACTGCACACCAACTGAACCTTCTTCTTCCAGTTTCTTATTTTCAGATATTCTCACGTTTAGGCGCTGCGGAGTCCATTTCATCGATACGCTTTTAACTATCGGGTTGTTACTTTTTATTGATCTGTTTCCAACTGCATTAATTTCGCTTTGTCTCTTATGCTTGTGATCTGGTGACGCGATATTGCTGTCTCTGTTCCACTTTATCAGATTCACTATCACACATACTAAATTTTCCGTCCGCACTAATTATGCTGCTTCTGCTCTTTGTAACGGTGATGTTTTTTTTTTATTTTTTAGTTCGTTTCAAGTTATTATGGAATTAATTTTTTCACTACTACTTTGTTTTTTTACCTACATATATTTAAGTAAATATTCATATATAACGATGTTTTTAGTTATTTTTAGTTTTAGCTATATTTATATCTATGCTCAAATATATATTTATGATTATATAGGTTTGTTGACAGTCAAAGCAACGAAGCTACAATCACTTTAATTATATCTATATGTTGATTTTTTTGCTATATTCTGAATTTTCGGATACTCTCCCGTTTAGGCGCTGTGGAGTGCGTTTCATCGATACGTGTTTAACTATCGAGTTATTACTTTTTATTGATCTGCTTTCAACTGCACTAATTTCGCTTTGTCTCTTATGCTTGTGATCTGGTGACGCGATATTGCTGTCTCTGTTCCACTTTATCAGATTCACTATCACACATACTAATTTTTCCGTTTGCACTACTTATGCTGCTTTTGCTCTTAGTAACGGTGATGTTTTTTTTTTTTGGTTCGTTTCAAGTTATTATGGAATTCATTTTTTCACTGCTGCGTTCCTTTTTTTAACTTCTTAGGTTTGCAATAAGTCTTCAATTTTACACTGTTTGGATTGAATGTTCCAAATATAGGATGCACGACCGGTGGAGCCACCAAATGTAGGACTGATTTTGTCCTGTTTATTATTATTAAGATACTCAGAAGTATATACAGTGAAATATGAGAATCGATTTTATAAACAACGACTTATTTCCTCGACGCACCGACAATTTTACAACATAGGGTACTCTGAACTTTTATGACGCTGAGCTTCACGAACTCAACTTTCTCTTTGGGCTGTTCTTTTACGATTATTTTTGTGCGTCACATGCTTATTCAATTGTTAGATCTGTTAACTAGCGTTGCCGCCATACAGCACTGTAACCCCGACGTCAACAACTATAATTTAAGCAGCCAGCCAAAGGTGCACAAATCAAATAATAAGACAAGTGCAAATAAAATTCGCCATACGTGTGCGTGGGCGATACATAGAAGCCGTTTATTGTCGGTGCACTTGTTCCGCGGCTTACTTTGTGCAATTGCGATTTACAATTTTGTGTGTGCGTTAAGCATAAGCATGAACACAACAATAGTCGCGTCCGCTGACCGTGTGTCTGCACATATTTATTTATATAAGCGCAAGGTGGAATCGATTGATAATGCGCTACAGTTAATTCGGCTCAAATTAAGTTAAACTTGGAACTACCAAATAAAACGGAAGCCTCATTTAACATTGCTCATGACAATCAGGAACGTCTTGTTTACGATGAAATAGGCAGTGAGTTAAGCAGAAATTTTCAGAGACTGTTTGTAGCAGGTGGCATTTCGTTTAAAAGGCAGTTTGAAATGTGCGAATCGCGTACCTTATCGTCAACATTTCGGTATGTTGAGTTGGCAGCTGAGCGGTCAAATCATATATATATTGAACGCTCTCGTCGACCGCGCTTACCGGAACTCAAGCTGCCCTCGTTTTTTGGTGGTTACACGGAATATGCAAACTTCACTGAGCACTTGCGGTCGTATTTATAGGGTATAGCTTTAGAATCAGCACGTTCGCTAGAAATATCAACTCCAAATTATCGTGCGGCTTTGGACACTCTAAGCAAACGCTTTGACAATAAGCGATTAGTTTTCCAATCGCATATCAAGGAGATTATTGAGCTCAAGAATGTGGATTCGATTTCAGCATGGAAGCTTTCGGGTTTTAGACAAAATCAACTCGCATTGCAGTTCAACCGAAGATGACTTGTTAAGCATCAAAACTGTCAATCGCCAATGAGTTTGGCGTAGTTGATGGATTCCAGCTCAGTCACTTCTTAGGAATAGAAGTAGAACGCGAAGGATAAATTGGCAACATAACTATCACAGACAGTACGTGGAAAATGTGCTAAAAGCTTGGGTCGTATCAATGTGTATGTGTGGGTTAGGCTTTGCCCCACCACTGGAAGCCGGTCATCAAGTCGAGTGCTATGATAACAACTGCGAGGCTATTAACGAGAAAAGGTATCAGTCATTAATACGCACTGTAATGTATTTGTCCACAACAACAACGTCCAGATATATTACACTCT
>JAEIFX010001224.1:0-56339 GCA_018904325.1 Drosophila murphyi
TTGATGCAGAACCAATATATATAAATAAGGCTTCAAAATGCTGGAAGACATTCTGAAGTTCGACAGTTATTGGCGAAGATACAACCGATTTAATGTGGAAACAGAAAGTTAAAACGTAAATTTCTCGATTTTATTTCCAGAATACATATTTTTAACTTTTGATGCAGAATCAATATATATTAAAAGGGCTTCATAATGTTGGAAGAAACTCGGACTTTGGACAATTATTGGCGAAGATACAACCGATTTAATGTGGAAACAGAAACTTAAAACGTCAATTTCTCGTTTTAATTTCCTAGATACGTATTTTCAACTTCATCTTTTTTTGACAATTATTGGAGAAGATAAAGCCATTTGAATTTGAAAACAGAAACATAGAACGTAAATTTGTCGATTTTATTTCATGACTACATATTTTCAACTTTTGATGCAGAATCAGCATATATAAATAAGGCTTCATAATGTTGGATGACATTCTGACTTTCGACAATTATTGGCGATGATATATCCGATTTAATGTGGAAACATAAACTTAAAACGTCAATTTATCGATTTCATTTCCAAAATACGTATTTTCAACTTTTGATGCAGAATGTTGGAAGAAATTCTGACTTTCGACAATTATTGGCGAAGATACAACCATTTGAATTTGAAAACAGAAACTTAAGCCGTAAATTTCTCGATTTTATTTCAAGAATACATATTTTCAACTTTTGATGCATAATCAATATATGTAAAAGGGGTTCATAATGTTGAAAGAAATTCGGACTTTGGACAATTATTGGCGAAGATACAACCGTTTTAATGTGGAAACAGAAACTTAAAACATCAAGAAGAAACTTTGGACAATTATGGGCGAAGATACAACCATTTGAATTTGGAAACAGAAACTTGAACCGGCAATTTCTCGATTTTATTTCAAGAATGCATACCTTCAGCTTTTGATGCAGAATCAATATATATAAATAAGGCCTCAAAATGCTGGAAGACATTCTGAAGTTCGACAGTTATTGGTGAAGATATAACCATTTGAATTTGGAAACAAAAACTTAAAACGTTAGTTTCTCGATTTTATTTCAAGAATGCATACTTTCAACTCGTGATGCAGAATCAATATATACAAATAAGGCTTCATAACGTTGGAAGAAATTCGAACTTTAGACAATTATTGGCGAAGATACAACCGATTTAATGTGGAAACAAAAAATTAAAACGTAAATTTCTCGATTTTATTTCATAAATACGTATTTTCAACCTTTGATGCAGACTCAATATACATTAAAAGGGCTTCGTAATGTTGGAAGAAATTCGGAATTTGGACAATTATTGGCGAATATACAACCGTTTGAATTTAGGAACAGATACTTTAAACGTAAATTTCTCGATTTCATTTCAAAAATACATATTTTCAACTTTTGATGCAGAATCAATATATATTAAAAGGGCTTTATAATGTTGTCAATATATAAAAATTATGATTCATGATGTTGGAAGAAATTCAGACTTTCGACAATTATTGGAGAAGATAAAACCGTTAGAATTTGAAAACAGAAACTTAAACCGGCAATTTATCGATTTCGTTTCAAATATACGTATTTTCAACTTTTGATGCAGAAACAATATATATAAATAGGGCTTCAAGATGTTGGAAGAAATTCGGACTTTGGACAATTATTGGCGAAGATACAACCATTTGAATTTGGAAACAGAAACTTAAACTGGCAATTTCTCGATTTTATTTCAAGAATGCATACTTTCAACTTTGGATGCAGAATCATTATATATAAATAAGGCTTCATAATGCCGGAAGGCATTCTGACTTTCGACACTTATTGGCGAAGATCAAACCGTTTGAATTTGAAAACAGAAACTTAAAACGGCAATTTATCGATTTCGTTTCAAATATACGTATTTTCAACTTTTAGTGCAGAATCAATATATATAAATAAGGCTTCATAATGTTGGAAGAAATTCGGACTTTGGACAATTATTGGCGAAGATAAAACCGTTTTAATGTGGAAACAGAAACTTAAAACAGAAAAGTTCTCGATTTCATTTCAAAAATACGTTGTTTCAACTTTTGATGCATAATCAATATATGTAAAAAGGGCTTCATAATGTTGGAAGAAATTCTGACTTTGGACAATTATTGGCGAATATACAACCATTTGAATTTGGAAACAGATCTTTAAAACGTCAATTTCGCGATTTTATTTCATAAATACATATTTTCAACTTTTGATGCAGAAGCAATATTTATAAATAAGGCTTCAAGAGATGTTGGAAGAAATTCGGACTTTGGACAATTATGGGCGAAGATACAACCATTTGAATTTGGAAACAGAAACTTGAACCGGCAATTTCTCGATTTTATTTCAAGAATGCATACTTTCAACTTTTGATGCAGAATCAATATATAAAAATAAGAATTCATGATGTTGGAAGAAATTCTGACTTTCGACAATTATTGGCGGAGATACAACCATTTGCATTTGGAAACAGAAACTTAAACCGGCAATTTCTCGATTTTATTTCAAGAATGCATACTTTCAACTTTTAATGCAGAAGCAATATTTATAAATAAGGCTTCAAGAGATGTTGGAAGAAATTCGGACTTTGGACAATTATTGGCGAAGATACAACCATTTGAATTTGGAAACAGAAACTTAAACCGAAAATTTCTCGATTTTATTTTAAGAATGCATACTTTCAAATTTTGATGCAGAATCAATATATATAAAAGGGCTTCATAATGTAGGACGAAATTCCAACTTTGGACAATTATTGGCGAAGATACAACCATTTGAATTTGGACACAGAAACTTAAAACGTAATTTTCTCGATTTTATTTCATAAATACATATTTTCAACTTTTGATGCAGAATCAATATATATAAATAAGGCTTCATAATGCTGGAAGACATTCTGACTTTCGACAATTATTGGCGAAGATACAACCGATTTAATGTGAAAACATAAACTTAAAACGTAAATTTCTCGAATTTACTTCAAGAATACATATTTTCAACTTTTGATGCAGAATTAAGATATATAAAAAGGGCTTCATATTGTTGAAAGAAATTCTAACTTTTGACAATTATTGGCGAAGATACAACCATTTGAATTTGGAAACAGAAACTTAAAACGTCAATTTCTCGAGTTTACATCAAGAAAACATACTTTCAACTTTTGATGCAGAATCAATATATAAAAATAATGACTCATGATGTTGGAAGAAATTCGGACTTTGGACAATTATTGGCGACGATAAAACCGTTTGAATTTGAAAACAGAAACTTAAAACGTCAAGTTCTCGATTTCATTTCAAAAATACGTATTTTCAACTTTTGATGCAGACTCAATATATATTAAAAGGGCTTTATACTGTTGGAAGAAATTCTAACTTTTGACAATTATTGGCGAAGATACAACCGTTTGAATTTTGAAACAGATACTTAAAACGTCAATTTCTCGATTTTATTTCAAGAATGCATACTTTCAACTTTTGATGCAGAATCAATATATAAAAATAATGACTCATTATGTTGGAAGAAATTCGGACTTTGGACAATTATTGGCGAAGATACAACCATTTGAATTTGGAAACAGAAACTTAAAACGTCAATTTCTCGATTTTATTTCAAGAATGCATACTTTCAACTTTTGTTGCAGAATCAATATATAAAGATAAGGATTCATGATGTTGGAAGAAATTCGGACTTTCGACAATTATTGGCGAAGATAAAACCGTTTGAATTTGAAAACAGAAACTTAAACCGGAAATTTATCGATTTCGTTTCAAATATATGTATTTTCAACTTTTAATGCAGCAGCAATATATATAAATAAGGCTTCAGAGATGTTGGAAGAAATTCGGACTTTGGACAATTATTGGCGAATATAAAACCGTTTGAATTTGGAAACAGATACTTAAAACGTCAATTTCTCGATTTTATTTCAAGAATGCATACTTTCAACTTTTGATGCAGAATCAATATATAAAAATAATGACTCATTATGTTGGAAGAAATTCGGACTTTGGACAATTATTGGCGAAGATACAACCATTTGAATTTGGAAACAGAAACTTAAAACGTCCATTTCTCGATTTTATTTCAAGAATGCATACTTTCAACTTTTGATGCAGAATCAATATATAAAAATAAGGATTCATGATGTTGGAAGAAATTCTGACTTTCGACAATTATTGGCGAAGATAAAACCGTTTGAATTTGAAAACAGAAACTTAAAACGGCAATTTGTCGATTTCGTTTCAAATATATGTATTTTCAACTTTTAATGCAGAATCAATACATATAAATAAGGCTTCAAGAGATGTTGGAAGAAATTCGGACTTTGGACAATTATTGGCGAATATACAACCATTTGAATTTGGAAACAGAAACTTAAAACGTCAATTTCTCGATTTTATTTCAAGAATGCATACTTTCAACTTTTGATGCAGAATCAATATATAAAAATAAGGATTCATGATGTTGGAAGAAATTCGGACTTTCGACAATTATTGGCGAAGATAAAACCGTTTGAATTTGAAAACAGAAACTTAAAACGTCAAGTTCTCGATTTCATTTCAAAAATACGTATTTTCAACTTTTGATGCAGAATCAATATATATTAAAAGGGCTTCATACTGTTGGAAGAAATTCGGACTTTGGACAATTATTGGCGAATATACAACCGTTTGAATTTGGAAACAGATACTTAAAACGTCAATTTCTCGATTTTATTTCAAGAATGCATACTTTCAACTTTTGATGCAAAATCAATAATTAAAAATAATGACTCATGATGTTGGAAGAAATTCGGACTTTGGACAATTATTGGCGAAGATACAACCATTTGAATTTGGAAACAGAAACTTAAAACGTCAATTTCTCGATTTTATTTCAAGAATGCATACTTTCAACTTTTGATGCAGAATCAATATATAAAAATAATGATTCATGATGTTGGAAGAAATTCGGACTTTCGACAATTATTGGCGAAGATAAAACCGTTTGAATTTGAAAACAGAAACTTAAACCGGAAATTTATCGATTTCGTTTCAAATATATGTATTTTCAACTTTTAATGCAGCAGCAATATATATAAATAAGGCTTCAAGAGATGTTGGAAGAAATTCGGACTTTGGACAATTATTGGCGAATATACAACCGTTTGAATTTGGAAACAGATACTTAAAACGTCAATTTCTCGATTTTATTTCAAGAATGCATACTTTCAACTTTTGATGCAGAATCAATATATATTAAAAGGGCTTCATAATGTTGGAAGAAATTCGGACTTTGGACAATTATTGGCGAAGATACAACCGTTTGAATTTGGAAACAGAAACTTAAAACGTCAATTTCTCGATTTTATTTCAAGAATGCATACTTTCAACTTTTGATGCAGAATCAATATATAAAAATAAGGACTCATTATGTTGGAAGAAATTCGGACTTTGGACAATTATTGGCGAAGATACAACCATTTGAATTTGGAAACAGAAACTTAAAACGTCCATTTCTCGATTTTATTTCAAGAATGCATACTTTCAACTTTTGATGCAGAATCAATATATAAAAATAATGATTCATGATGTTGGAAGAAATTCTGACTTTCGACAATTATTGGCGAAGATAAAACCGTTTGAATTTGAAAACAGAAACTTAAACCGGCAATTTGTCGATTTCGTTTCAAAATATATGTATTTTCAACTTTTGATGCAGAATCAATATATATAAATAAGGCTTCAGAGATGTTGGAAGAAATTCGGACTTTGGACAATTATTGGCGAATATACAACCGTTTGAATTTGGAAACAGAAACTTAAAACGTCAATTTCTCGATTTTATTTCAAGAATGCATACTTTCAACTTTTGATGCAGAATCAATATATAAAAATAAGGACTCATTATGTTGGAAGAAATTCGGACTTTGGACAATTATTGGCGAAGATACAACCATTTGAATTTGGAAACAGAAACTTAAAACGTCAATTTCTCGATTTTATTTCAAGAATACATACTTTCAACTTTTGATGCAGAATCAATATATAAAATTAAGGCTTCATGATGTTGGAAGAAATTCTGACTTTGGACAATTATTGGCGAAGATAAAACCGTTTGAATTTGAAAACAGAAACTTAAACCGGCAATTTGTCGATTTCATTTCAAATATACGTATTTTCAACTTTTGATGCAGAATCAATATATATAAATAAGGCTTCATAGATGTTGGAAGAAATTCGGACTTTGGACAATTATTGGCGAAGATACAACCATTTGAATTTGGAAACAGAAACTTAAAACGTCAAGTTCTCGATTTCATTTCAAAAATACATATTTTCAACTTTTGATGCAGAATCAATATATATAAAAGGGCTTCATAATGTTGGAAGAAATTCGGACTTTGGACAATTATTGGCGAAGATAAAACCATTTGAATTTGAAAACAGAAACTTAAAACGTCAATTTCTCGATTTCATTTCAAAAATACATATTTTCAACTTTTGATGCAGAATCAATATATATTAAAAGGGCTTCATAATGTTGGAAGAAATTCGGACTTTGGACAATTATTGGCGAATATACAACCGTTTGAATTTGGAAACAGAAACTTAAAACGTCAATTTCTCGATTTCATTTCAAAAATACATATTTTCAACTTTTGATGCAGAATCAATTTATATAAAAGGGCTTCATAATGTTGGAAGAAATTCGGACTTTGGACAATTATTGGCGAAGATAAAACCATTTGAATTTGGAAACAGAAACTTAAAACGTCAAGTTCTCGATTTCATTTCAAAAATACATATTTTCAACTTTTGATGCAGAATCAATATATATTAAAAGGGCTTCATAATGTTGGAAGAAATTCGGACTTTGGACAATTATTGGCGAAGATACAACCGTTTGAATTTGGAAACAGAAACTTAAAACGTCAATTTCTCGATTTTATTTCAAGAATGCATACATTTTCAACTTTTGATGCAGAATCAATATTTTAAAAATAATGACTCATGATGTTGGAAGAAATTCGGACTTTGGACAATTATTGGCGAAGATACAACCATTTGAATTTGGAAACAGAAACTTAAAACGTCAATTTCTCGATTTTATTTCAAGAATGCATATTTTCAACTTTTGATGCAGAATCAATATATAAAAATAAGGATTCATGATGTTGGAAGAAATTCGAACTTTCGACAATTATTGGCGAAGATACAACCGTTTGAATTTGAAAACAGAAACTTAAACCGGCAATTTCTCGATTTCATTTCAAATATACGTATTTTCAACTTTTGATGCAGAATCAATATATATAAATAAGGCTTCATAATGTTGGAAGAAATTCGGACTTTGGACAATTATTGGCGAAGATACAACCGTTTGAATTTGGAAACAGAAACTTAAAACGTCAATTTCTCGATTTTATTTCAAGAATGCATACTTTCAACTTTTGATGCAGAATCAATATATATAAAAAGGGCTTCATAATGTTGGAAGAAATTCGGACTTTGGACAATTATTGGCGAAGATACAACCGTTTGAATTTGGAAACAGAAACTTAAAACGTCAATTTCTCGATTTTATTTCAAGAATGCATACTTTCAACTTTTGATGCAGAATCAATATATTAAAAATAAGGACTCATGATGTTGGAAGAAATTCGGACTTTGGACAATTATTGGCGAAGATACAACCATTTGAATTTGGAAACAGAAACTTAAAACGTCAATTTCTCGATTTTATTTCAAGAATACATACTTTCAACTTTTGATGCAGAATCAATATATAAAAATAAGGCTTCATAATGTTGGAAGAAATTCTGACTTTGGACAATTATTGGCGAAGATACAACCGTTTGAATTTGAAAACAGAAACTTAAACCGTCAATTTCTCGATTTCATTTCAAATATACGTATTTTCAACTTTTGATGCAGAATCAATATATATAAATAAGGCTTCAATAGATGTTGGAAGAAATTCGGACTTTGGACAATTATTGGCGAAGATACAACCGTTTGAATTTGGAAACAGAAACTTAAAACGTCAATTTCTCGATTTTATTTCAAGAATACATACTTTCAACTTTTGATGCAGAATCAATATATAAAAATAAGGACTCATAATGTTGGAAGAAATTCGGACTTTGGACAATTATTGGCGAAGATACAACCATTTGAATTTGGAAACAGAAACTTAAATCGTCAATTTCTCGATTTTATTTCAAGAATGCATACTTTCAACTTTTGATGCAGAATCAATATATAAAAATAAGGATTCATAATGTTGGAAGAAATTCGGACTTTGGACAATTATTGGCGAAGATACAACCGTTTGAATTTGAAAACAGAAACTTAAAACGTCAATTTCTCGATTTCATTTCAAAAATACGTATTTTCAACTTTTGATGCAGAATCAATATATAAAAATAAGGCTTCATGATGTTGGAAGAAATTCGGACTTTGGACAATTATTGGCGAAGATACAACCGTTTGAATTTGAAAACAGAAACTTAAAACGGCAATTTATCGATTTCATTTCAAATATATGTATTTTCAACTTTTGATGCAGAATCAATATATATAAATAAGGCTTCAATAGATGTTGGAAGAAATTCGGACTTTGGACAATTATTGGCGAATATACAACCGTTTGAATTTGGAAACAGAAACTTAAAACGTCAATTTCTCGATTTTTTTTCAAGAATGCATATTTTCAACTTTTGATGCAGAATCAATATATAAAAATAAGGACTCATAATGTTGGAAGAAATTCGGACTTTGGACAATTATTGGCGAAGATACAACCATTTGAATTTGGAAACAGAAACTTAAAACGTCCATTTCTCGATTTTATTTCAAGAATGCATACTTTCAACTTTTGATGCAGAATCAATATATAAAAATAAGGCTTCATAATGTTGGAAGAAATTCGGACTTTCGACAATTATTGGCGAAGATAAAACCGTTTGAATTTGAAAACAGAAACTTAAACCGTCAATTTCTCGATTTCGTTTCAAAATATATGTATTTTCAACTTTTGATGCAGAATCAATATATATAAATAAGGCTTCAATAGATGTTGGAAGAAATTCGGACTTTGGACAATTATTGGCGAAGATACAACCGTTTGAATTTGGAAACAGAAACTTAAAACGTCAATTTCTCGATTTTATTTCAAGAATACATACTTTCAACTTTTGATGCAGAATCAATATATAAAAATAAGGACTTCATAATGTTGGAAGAAATTCGGACTTTGGACAATTATTGGCGAAGATACAACCATTTGAATTTGGAAACAGAAACTTAAAACGTCAATTTCTCGATTTTATTTCAAGAATGCATATTTTCAACTTTTGATGCAGAATCAATATATAAAATTAAGGCTTCATAATGTTGGAAGAAATTCTGACTTTCGACAATTATTGGCGAAGATAAAACCGTTTGAATTTGAAAACAGAAACTTAAAACGGCAATTTCTCGATTTCATTTCAAAAATATGTATTTTCAACTTTTGATGCAGAATCAATATATATAAATAAGGCTTCAATAGATGTTGGAAGAAATTCGGACTTTGGACAATTATTGGCGAAGATACAACCATTTGAATTTGGAAACAGAAACTTAAAACGTCAAGTTCTCGATTTCATTTCAAAAATACGTATTTTCAACTTTTGATGCAGAATCAATATATATAAAAGGGCTTCATAATGTTGGAAGAAATTCGGACTTTGGACAATTATTGGCGAAGATAAAACCATTTGAATTTGAAAACAGAAACTTAAAACGTCAATTTCTCGATTTTATTTCAAAAATACATATTTTCAACTTTTGATGCAGAATCAATATATATAAAAAGGGCTTCATAATGTTGGAAGAAATTCGGACTTTGGACAATTATTGGCGAAGATACAACCGTTTGAATTTGGAAACAGAAACTTAAAACGTCAATTTCTCGATTTTATTTCAAAAATACATATTTTCAACTTTTGATGCAGAATCAATATATATAAAAGGGCTTCATAATGTTGGAAGAAATTCGGACTTTGGACAATTATTGGCGAAGATACAACCATTTGAATTTGGAAACAGAAACTTAAAACGTCAATTTCTCGATTTTATTTCAAAAATACATATTTTCAACTTTTGATGCAGAATCAATATATATTAAAAGGGCTTCATAGATTATAAATTTCATGATGTTGGAAGAAATTCGGACTTTCGACAATTATTGGCGAAGATAAAACCGTTTGAATTTGGAAACAGAAACTTAAACCGGCAATTTATCGATTTCGTTTCAAATATACGTATTTTCAACTTTTGATGCAGAATCAATATATATAAATAAGGCTTCAAGATGTTGGAAGAAATTCGGACTTTGGACAATTATTGGCGAAGATACAACCATTTGAATTTGGAAACAGAAACTTAAACCGGCAATTTCTCGATTTTATTTCAAGAATGCATACTTTCAACTTTTGATGCAGAATCAATATATATATAAGGCTTCATAATGTTGGAAGAAATTCGGACTTTGGACAATTATTGGCGAAGATACAACCATTTGAATTTGGAAACAGAAACTTAAAACGTCAATTTCTCGATTTTATTTCATAAATACATATTTTCAACTTTTGATGCAGAATCAATATATATAAATAAGGCTTCATAATGTTGGAAGACATTCTGACTTTCGACAATTATTGGCGAAGATACAACCGATTTAATGTGGAAACAGAAACTTAAAACGTCAATTTCTCGATTTTATTTCAAGAATACATATTTTCAACTTTTGATGCAGAATCAATATATATTAAGAGGGCTTCATAATGTTGGAAGAAATTCGGACTTTGGACAATTATTGGCGAAGATACAACCGATTTAATGTGGAAACAGAAACTTAAAACGTCAATTTCTCGATTTTATTTCAAAAATACGTATTTTCAACTTTTGATGCAGAATCAATATATATTAAAAGGGCTTCATAATGTTGGAAGAAATTCGGACTTTGGACAATTATTGGCGAAGATACAACCATTTGAATTTGGAAACAGAAACTTAAAACGTAAATTTCTCGATTTTGTTTCATAAATACATATTTTCAACTTTTGATGCAGAATCAATATATATAAATAAGGCTTCATAATGTTGAAAACAATTCTAACTTCCGACAATTATTGGCGAAGATACAACCGATTTAATGTGGAAACAGAAACTCCTCGATTTTATTTCAAGAATGCACACTTTCAACTTTTGATACAGAATCAATATATAAAAATAATGACTCATGATGTTGGAAGAAATTCGGACTTTGGACAATTATTGGCGAATATACAACCGTTTGAATTTGGAAACAGATACTTAAAACGTCAATTTCTCGATTTTGTTTCATAAATACATATTTTCAACTTTTGATGCAGAGTCAATATATATAATTAATCAATATATACAAATAAGGCTTCATAATGTTGGAAGAAATTCGGACTTTGGACAATTATTGGCGAATATACAACCGTTTGAATTTGAAAACAGAAACTTAAAACGTCAATTTATCGATTTTATTTCAAATATACGCATTTTCAACTTTTGAAGAAATTCGGACTTTGGACAATTATTGGCGAAGATACAACCATTTGAATTTGGAAACAAAAACTTAAAACGTCAATTTCTCGATTTTATTTCAAGAATGCATACTTTCAACTTTTGATGCAGAATCAATATATATAAATAAGGCTTCATAATGTTGGAAGAAATTCGAACTTTGGACAATTATTGGCGAAGATACAACCGATTTGAATGTGGAAACAGAAACTTAAAACGTCAATTTCTCGATTTTATTTCATAAATACGTATTTTCAACCTTTGATGCAGAATCAATATATATAAAAAGGGCTTCATAATGTTGGAAGAAATTCGAACTTTGGACAATTATTGGCGAAGATACAACCATTTGAATTTGGAAACAGAAACTTAAAACGTAAATTTCTCGATTTTATTTCAAAAATACATATTTTCAACTTTTGATGCAGAATCAATATATATAAAAAGGCTTCATAATGTTGGAAGAAATTCGGACTTTGGACAATTATTGGCGAAGATACAACCGATTTGAATTGTGGAAAAATAAACTTCTCGATTTTATTTCAAGAATGCATACTTTCAACTTTTGATACAGAATCAATATATAAAAATAATGACTCATGATGTTGGAAGAAATTCGGACTTTGGACAATTATTGGCGAAGATACAACCGTTTGAATTTGGAAACAGAAACTTAAAACGTCAATTTCTCGATTTCATTTCAAAAATACATATTTTCAACTTTTGATGCAGAATCAATATATATAAATAAGGCTTCATAATGTTGGAAGAAATTCGAACTTTGGACAATTATTGGCGAAGATACAACCGATTTAATGTGGAAACAGAAACTTCTCGATTTTATTTCAAGAATGCATACTTTCAACTTTTGATGCAGAATCAATATATAAAAATAAGGATTCACGATGTTGGAAGAAATTCGGACTTTGGACAATTATTGGCGAAGATACAACCATTTGAATTTGGAAACAGAAACTTAAAACGTCAATTTCTCGATTTTATTTCAAGAATGCATATTTTCAACTTTTGATGCAGAATCAATATATAAAAATAAGGCTTCATGATGTTGGAAGAAATTCGGACTTTGGACAATTATTGGCGAAGATAAAACCGATTTGAATTTGAAAACAGAAACTTAAACCGTCAATTTGTCGATTTCATTTCAAATATACGTATTTTCAACTTTTGATGCAGAATCAATATATATAAATAAGGCTTCAGAGATGTTGGAAGAAATTCGGACTTTGGACAATTATTGGCGAATATACAACCGTTTGAATTTGGAAACAGAAACTTAAAACGTCAATTTCTCGATTTTATTTCAAGAATGCATATTTTCAACTTTTGATGCAGAATCAATATATAAAAATAAGGCTTCATAATGTTGGAAGAAATTCGGACTTTGGACAATTATTGGCGAAGATACAACCGTTTGAATTTGAAAACAGAAACTTAAAACGTCAATTTATCGTTTTCATTTAATATATACGTATTTTCAACTTTTGATGCAGAATCAATATATATTAAAAGGGCTTCATAATGTTGGAAGAAATTCGGACTTTTGACAATTATTGGCGAAGATACAACCATTTGAATTTGGAAACAGAAACTTAAAACGTCAAGTTCTCGATTTTATTTCAAAAATACGTATTTTCAACTTTTGATGCAGAATCAATATATGTTAAAAGGACTTCATACTGTTGGAAGAAATTCGGACTTTGGACAATTATTGGCGAAGATACAACCGTTTGAATTTGGAAACAGAAACTTAAAACGTCAATTTCTCGATTTCATTTCAAAAATACATATTTTCAACTTTTGATGCAGAATCAATATATATAAAAGGGCTTCATAATGTTGGAAGAAATTCGGACTTTGGACAATTATTGGCGAAGATACAACCATTTGAATTTGAAAACAGAAACTTAAAACGTCAATTTCTCGATTTCATTTCAAAAATACATATTTTCAACTTTTGATGCAGAATCAATATATATTAAAAGGGCTTCATATTCAATATATAAAAATTTGTTCATGATGTTGGAAGAAATTCGGACTTTCGACAATTATTGGCGAAGATACAACCGTTTGAATTTGAAAACAGAAACTTAAACCGGCAATTTCTCGATTTTATTTCAAGAATGCATACTTTCAACTTTTGATGCAGAATCAATATATATAAATAAGGCTTCATAATGTTGGAAGAAATTCGGACTTTGGACAATTATTGGCGAATATACAACCATTTGAATTTGGAAACAGAAACTTAAAACGTCAATTTCTCGATTTTATTTCAAAAATACATATTTTCAACTTTTGATGCAGAATCAATATATATAAATAAGGCTTCATAATGTTGGAAGAAATTCTGAATTTGGACAATTATTGGCGAAGATACAACCGATTTAATGTGGAAACAGAAACTTAAAACGTCAATTTCTCGATTTTATTTCATAAATACGTATTTTTAACTTTTGATGCAGAATCAATATATATTAAAAGGGCTTCATAATGTTGGAAGAAATTCGGACTTTGGACAATTATTGGCGAAGATACAACCATTTGAATTTGGAAACAGAAACTTAAAACGTAAATTTCTCGATTTTATTTCCTAAATACATATTTTCAACTTTTGATGCAGAGTCAATATATATAAATAATGCTTCATAATGAACAATATATAAAATAAGGCTTCATAATGTTGGAAGAAATTCGGACTTTGGACAATTATTGGCGAAGATATAACAACAGTTTGAATTTGAAAACAGAAACTTAAACCGTCAATTTATCGATTTTATTTCAAATATACGTATTTTCAACTTTTGAAGAAATTCGGACTTTCGACAATTATTGGCGAAGATACAACCATTTGAATTTGGAAACAGAAACTTAAAACGTCAATTTCTCGATTTTATTTCAAGAATGCATACTTTCAACTTTTGATGCAGAATCAATATATATAAATAAGGCTTCATAATGTTGGAAGAAATTCGAACTTTGGACAATTATTGGCGAAGATACAACCGATTTAATGTGGGAAACAGAAACTTAAAACGTCAATTTCTCGATTTTATTTCATAAATACGTATTTTCAACTTTTGATGCAGAATCAATATATATTAAAAGGGCTTCATAATGTTGGAAGAAATTCGAAATTTGGACAATTATTGGCGAAGATACAACCATTTGAATTTGGAAACAGAAACTTAAAACGTAAATTTCTCGATTTGATTTCATAAATACATATTTTCAACTTTTGATGCAGAATCAATATATATAAATAAGGCTTCATAATGTTGGAAGAAATTCGAACTTTGGACAATTATTGGCGAAGATACAACCGATTTAATTGTGGAAACAGAAACTTCTCGATTTTATTTCAAGAATGCATACTTTCAACTTTTGATACAGAATCAATATATAAAAATAATGACTCATGATGTTGGAAGAAATTCGGACTTTGGACAATTATTGGCGAAGATACAACCATTTGAATTTGGAAACAGAAACTTAAAACGTCAATTTCTCGATTTCATTTCAAAAATACATATTTTCAACTTTTGATGCAGAATCAATATATATAAAAAGGGCTTCATAATGTTGGAAGAAATTCGGACTTTGGACAATTATTGGCGAAGATACAACCATTTGAATTTGGAAACAGAAACTTAAAACGTCAATTTCTCGAAATTACTTCAAGAAGACATATTTTCAACTTTTGATGCATAATCAATATATATAAAAGGGCTTCATAATGTTGGAAAAAATTCGGACTTTTGACAATTATTGGCGAAGATACAACCGATTTAATGTGGAAACAGAAACTTAAAACGTCAATTTCTCGAAATTACTTCAAGAAGACATATTTTCAACTTTTGATGCAGAATCAATATATATATAAAGGGCTTCATAATGTTGAAAGAAATTCTAACTTTTGACAATTATTGGCGAAGATACAACCGTTTGAATTTAGAAACAGAAACTTAAACCGTCAATTTGTCGATTTCATTACAAATATACGTATTTTCAACTTTTGAAGAAATTCGGACTTTCGACAATTATTGGCGAAGATACAACCATTTGAATTTGGAAACAGAAACTTAAAACTCAATTTCTCGATTTCATTTCATATATACTATTTTCAACTTGAAACGTAAATTTCTCGATTTTATTTCAAGAATGCATACTTTCAACTTTTGATGCATAATCAATATATATAAAAAGGGCTTCATAATGTTGAAAGAAATTCTAACTTTTGACAATTATTGGCGAAGATACAACCGATTTAATGTGGAAACAGATACTTAAAACGTAAATTTCTCGATTTTATTTCAAAAATACATACTTTCAACTTTTGATGCAGAATCAATATATATTAAAAAGGGCTTCATAATGTTGAAAGAAATTCGGACTTTGGACAATTTTTGGCGAAGATACAACCAATTTAATGTGGAAACAGAAACTTAAAACGTCAATTTCTCGATTTCATTTCCAAAATACGTATTTTCAACTTTTGATGCAGAATCAATATATATAAAAGGGCTTCATAATGTTGGAAGAAATTCTGACTTTGGACAATTATTGGCGAATATACAACCGTTTAAATTTGAAAACAGAAACTTAAACCGTCAATTTATCGATTTTATTACAAATATACGTATTTTCAACTTTTGAAGAAATTCGGACTTTCGGCAATTATTGGCGAAGATACAACCATTTGAATTTGGAAACAGAAACTTAAAACGTCAATTTCTCGATTTCATTTCAGATACTATATTTTCAACTTTTGATGCAGAATCAATATATATTAAAAGGGCTTCATAATGTTGGAAGAAATTCGGAATTTGGACAATTATTGGCGAAGATACAACCATTTGAATTTGGAAACACAAACTTAAAACGTAAATTTCTCGATTTGATTTCATAAAAACATATTTTCAACTTTTGATGCAGAATCAATATATATAAATAAGTCTTCATAATGTTGGAAGAAATTCGAACTTTGGACTATTATTGGCGAAGATACACCCTTTGATTTAATGTGGACACAGACAACTTCTCGATTTTATTTCATATTCAATTTGTGCAGAATCAATATATAAAAATAATGACTCATGATGTTGGAAGAAATTCGGACTTTGGACAATTATTGGCGAATATACAACCGTTTGAATTTGCAAACAGATACTTAAAACGTCAATTTCTCGATTTCATCTCAAAAATACATATTTTAAGCTTTTGATGCATAATCAATATATATAAAAGGGCTTCATAATGTTGAAAGGAATTCTGACTTTGGACAATTATTGTCCAAGATCCAACCATTTGAATTTGGAAACAGAAACTTAAAACGACAATTTCTCGATTTCATTTCAAAAATACGTATTTTCAACTTTTGATGCAGAATCAATATATATAAAAGGGCTTCATAATGTTGGAAGAAATTCTGACTTTGGACAATTATTGGCGAAGATACAACCATTTGAATTTGAAAACAGAAACTTAAACCGCCAATTTATCGATTTCATTTCAAATATACGTATTTTCAACTTTTAATGCAGAAACAATATATATAAATAAGGCTTCATGATGTTGGAAGAAATTCGGACTTTCGACAATTATTGGCGAAGATACAACCATTTGAATTTAGAAACAGAAACTTAAAACGTCAATTTCTCGAAATTACTTCAAGAAGACATATTTTCAACTTTTGATGCATAATCAATATATATAAATAGGGCTTCATAATGTTGAGAAGAAATTCTGACTTTTGACAATTATTGGCGAAGATACAACCGATTTAATGTGGAAACAGAAACTTAAAACGTCAATTTCTCGAAAATACTTCAAGAATACATATTTTCAACTTTTGATGCATTATAAATATATATAAAAAGGGCTTCATAATGTAGAAAGAAATTCTAACTTTTGACAATTATTGGTGAAGATACAACCGTTTGAATTTGGAAACAGAAACTTAAAACGTAAATTTCTCGATTTTTCTTTTCCAAAATACGTATTTTCAACTTTTGATGCAGAATCAATATATATATAAAGGGCTTCATAATGTTGAAAGAAATTCTAACTTTTGACAATTATTGGCGAAGATACAACCGTTTGAATTTAGAAACAGAAACTTAAAACGTCAATTTATCGATTTCATTACAAATAAACGTATTTTCAACTTTTGAAGAAATTCTAACTTTTGACAATTATTCGTGAAGATACAACCATTTGAATTTGGAAACAGAAACTTGAAAAGATACAATTTCTCGATTTCATTTTGTATACAGTATTTTCAACTTTAAACGTAAATTTCTCGATTTTATTTCAAGAATGCATATTTTCAACTTTTGATGCATAATCAATATATGTAAAAAGGGTTCATAATGTTGGAAAAAATCTAACTTTTGACAATTATTGGCGAAGATACAACCGATTTAATGTGGAAACAGATACTTAAAACGTAAATTTCTCGATTTTATTTCAAGAATACATATTTTCAACTTTTGATGCAGAATCAATATATATTGAAAGGGCTTCATAATGTTGGAAGAAATTCGGAATTTGGACAATTATTGGCGAAGATACAACCATTTGAATTTGGAAACACAAACTTAAAACGTAAATTTCTCGATTTGATTTCATAAAAACATATTTTCAACTTTTGAAGCAGAGTCAATATATATAAATAAGTCTTCATAATGTTGGAAGAAATTCGAATGCAATCAATATATAAAAATAATGACTCATGATGTTGGAAGAAATTCGGACTTTGGACAATTATTGGCGAATATACAACCGTTTGAATTTGCAAACAGATACTTAAAACGTCAATTTCTCGATTTCATCTCAAAAATACATATTTTAAGCTTTTGATGCAGTAATCAATATATATAAAAAGGGCTTCATAATGTTGAAAGAAATTCTGACTTTGGACAATTATTGTCCAAGATACCAACCATTTGAATTTGGAAACAGAAACTTAAAACGACAATTTCTCGATTTCATTTCAAAAATACGTATTTTCAACTTTTGATGCAGAATCAGGATATATATAAAGGGCTTCATAATGTTGGAAGAAATTCTGACTTTGGACAATTATTGGCGAAGATACAACCATTTGAATTTGAAAACAGAAACTTAAACCGCCAATTTATCGATTTCATTTCAAATATACGTATTTTCAACTTTTAATGCAGAAACAATATATATAAAAAAGGCTTCATGATGTTGGAAGAAATTCGGACTTTGGACAATTATTGGCGAAGATACAACCATTTGAATTTGGAAACAGAAACTTAAAACGTCAATTTCTCGATTTTATTTCAAGAATGCATACTTTCAACTTTTGATGCATAATCAATATATGTAAAAGGGGTTCATAATGTTGGAAGAAATTCTGACTTTTGACAATTATTGGCGAAGATACAACCGATTTAATGTGGAAACAGAAACTTAAAACGTCAATTTCTCGATTTTATTTCAAGAAGACATATTTTCAACTTTTGATGCAGAATCAATATATGTAAAAAGGGCTTCATAATGTTGAAAGAAACTCGGAATTTGGACAATTTTTGGCGAATATACAACCAATTTAATGTGGAAACAGAAACTTAAAACGTCAATTTCTCGATTTCATTTCCAAAATACGTATTTACAACTTTTGATGCAGAATCAATATATATAAAAAGGGCTTTATAATGTTGGAAGAAATTCTGACTTTGGACATTTATTGGCGAATATACAACCGTTTAAATTTGAAAACAGAAACTTTAAACTCGTCAATTTTTCGATTTTCATTACAAATATACGTATTTTCAACTTTTGAAGAAATTCGAACTTTTGACAATTATTGGCGAAGATACATCCATTCGAATTTGGAAACAGAAACTTAAAACGTCAATTTCTCGATTTCATTTCACATATTATTTTCAACTTAAAACGTAAATTTCTCGATTTTATTTCAAGAATGCATAGTTTCAACTTTTGATGCATAATCAATATATGTAAAAAGGGTTCATAATGTTGGGAAAAAATTCTGACTTTTGACAATTATTGGCGAAGATACAACCGATTTAATGTGGAAACAGAAACTTAAAACGTAAATTTCTCGATATTATTTCAAGAATACATAGTTTGAACTTTTGATGCAGAATCAATATATATTAAAAGGGCTTCATAATGTTGGAAGAAATTCGGAATTTGGACAATTATTGGCGGAGATACAACCATTTGAATTTGGAAACAGAAACTTAAAACGTCAATTTCTCGATTTCATTTCACAAATACGTATTTTCAACTTTTGATGCAGAATCAATATATATAAAAATTTCTTGTTTTATTTCAAGAATGCATAGTTCCAACTTTTGATGCATAATCAATATATGTAAAAGGGTTCATAATGTTGGGAAAAAATCGGACTTTGGACTATTATTGGCGAAGATACACCCGATTTAATGTGGACACAGACACTTCTCGATTTTATTTCAAGAATGCAATCAAATCAATATATAAAAATAATGACTCATGATGTTGGAAGAAATTCGGACTTTGGACAATTATTGGCGAATATACAACCGTTTGAATTTAGAAACAGATACTTAAAACGTCAATTTCTCGAAATTACTTCAAGAAGACATATTTTCAGCTTTTGATGCAGAATCAATATATATAAAAAGGGCTTCATAATATTGAAAGAAATTCTGACTTTGGACAATTATTGTCCAAGATCCAACCATTTGAATTTGGAAACAGAAACTTATAACGACAATTTCTCGATTTTATTTCAAAAATACATATTTTCAACTTTTGATGCAGAATCAGTATATATAAAAAGGGCTTCATAATGTTGGAAGAAATTCTGACTTTGGACAATTATTGGCGAAGATACAACCATTTGAATTTGGAAACAGAAACTTAAAACGCCAGTTTATCGATTTTATTTCAAAAATACGTATTTTCAACTTTTGATGCAGAAACAATATATATAAATAAGGCTTCATAATGTTGGAAGAAATTCGGACTTTCGACAATTATTGGCGAAGATACAACCATTTGAATTTGGAAACAGAAACTTAAAACGTCAATTTCTCGATTTTATTTTTAAGAATGCATATTTTCAACTTTTGATGCAGAATCAATATATATAAAAGGGCTTCATAATGTTGAAAGAAATTCTAACTTTTGACAATTATTGGCGAAGATACAACCGATTTGAATGTGGAAACAGAAACTTAAAACGTCAATTTCTCGATTTTATTTCAAGAATGCATATTTTCAACTTTTGATGCAGATTAAAATTTGTAATAATCAATATATGTAAAAGGGTTCATAATGTTGGGAAAAAATCGGACTTTTGACATATAATTGATTTAATGTGGAAACAGAAACTTAAAACGTAAATTTTCGATTTTATTTCAAGAATACATATTTTCAACTTTTGATGCAGAATCAATATATATAAAAAGGGCTTCATAATGTTGGAAGAAATTCGAACTTTGGACAATTATTGGCGAAGATACAACCATTTGAATTTGGAAACAGAAACTTAAAACGTCAATTTCTCGATTTTATTTCAAAAAAACATATTTTCAACTTTTGATGCAGAGTCAATATATATAAATAAGGCTTCATAATGTTGGAAGAAATTCGTGAACTTTGGACAATTATTGGCGAAGATACAACCATTTGAATTTGGAAACAGAAACTTAAAACGTCAATTTCTCGATTTTATTTCAAAAATACATATTTTCAACTTTTGATGCAGAATCAATATATATAAAAAGGGCTTCATAATGTTGGAAGAAATTCTGACTTTGGACAATTATTGGCGAAGATACAACCGATTTGAATTTGGAAACAGAAACTTAAAACGTAAATTTCTCGATTTTATTTCAAGAATACATATTTTCAACTTTTGATGCAGAATCAATATATATAAAAAGGGCTTCATAATGTTGGAAGAAATTCGGACTTTGGACAATTATTGGCGAAGATACAACCATTTGAATTTGGAAACAGAAACTTAAAACGTCAATTTCTCGATTTCATTTCAAAAATACATATTTTCAACTTTTGATGCAGAATCAATATATATAAATAAGGCTTCATAATGTTGGAAGAAATTCAGACTTTGGACAATTATTGGCGAAGATACAACCATTTGAATTTGGAAACAGAAACTTAAAACGTCAATTTCTCGATTTTATTTCAAAAATACATATTTTCAACTTTTGATGCATAATCAATATATATAAAAGGGCTTCATAATGTTGAAAGAAATTCTGACTTTGGACAATTATTGGCGAAGATACAACCGATTTAATTTGGAAACAGAAACTTAAAACGTCAATTTCTCGATTTTATTTCAAGAATACATATTTTCAACTTTTGATGCAGAATCAATATATATAAAAGGGCTTCATAATGTTGGAAGAAATTCGGACTTTGGACAATTATTGGCGAAGATACAACCATTTGAATTTGGAAACAGAAACTTAAAACGTCAATTTCTCGATTTCATTTCCAAAATACGTATTTTCAACTTTTGATGCAGAATCAATATATATAAAAAGGGCTTCATAATGTTGGAAGAAATTCTGACTTTGGGACAATTATTGGCGAAGATACAACCATTTGAATTTGGAAACAGAAACTTAAAACGTCAATTTCTCGATTTTCTTTACAAAAATACGTATTTTCAACTTTTGATGCAGAATCAATATATATAAAAAGGGCTTCATAATGTTGGAAGAAATTCGGACTTTTGACAATTATTGGCGAAGATACAACCATTTGAATTTGGAAACAGAAACTTAAAACGTCAATTTCTCGATTTTATTTCAAGAATACATATTTTCAACTTTTGATGCATAATCAATATATGTAAAAGGGCTTCATAATGTTGAAAGAAATTCGGACTTTTGACAATTATTGGCGAAGATACAACCGATTTAATTTGGAAACAGAAACTTAAAACGTCAATTTCTCGATTTTATTTCAAGAATACATATTTTCAACTTTTGATGCAGAATCAATATATATAAAAGGGCTTCATAATGTTGGAAGAAATTCGGACTTTGGACAATTATTGGCGAAGATACAACCATTTGAATTTGGAAACAGAAACTTAAAACGTCAATTTCTCGATTTTATTTCAAAAATACATATTTTCAACTTTTGATGCAGAATCAATATATAAAGATAATTCATAATGTTGGAAGAAATTCGAACTTTTGACAATTATTGGCGAAGATACAACCCGATTTGAATTTGGAAACAGAAACTTAAAACGTCAATTTCTCGATTTTATTTTAAGAATGCATATTTTCAACTTTTGATGCAGAATCAATATATATAAATAAGGGCTTCATAATGTTGGAAGAAATTCTGACTTTTGACAATTATTGGCGAAGATACAACCGTTTGAATTTGGAAACAGAAACTTAAAACGTCAATTTCTCGAAAATACTTCAAGAATACATATTTTCAACTTTTGATGCAGAATCAAAATATATAAAAAGGGCTTCATAATGTTGACAGAAATTCTAACTTTTGACAATTATTGGCGAAGATACAACCATTTGAATTTGGAAACAAGCTTAAAACGTCAATTTCTCGAAAATACTTCAAGAATACATATTTTCAACTTTTGACGCAGAATCAATATATATAAATAAGGCTTCATAATGTTGAAAGAAATTCTATCTATTGACAATTATTGGCGAAGATACAACCGTTTGAATTTGGAAACAGAAACTTAAAACGTCAATTTCTCGAATATATTTCAAGAATACATATTTTCAACTTTTGATGCAGAATCAATATATATAAAAAGGGCTTCATAATGTTGAAAGAAATTCTAACTTTGGACAATTATTGGCGAAGATACAACCGTTTGAATTTAGAAACAGAAACGTCAATTTCTCGAATTTACTTCAAGAATACATATTTTCAACTTTTGATGCAGAATCAATATATATAAAAAGGGCTTCATAATGTTGAAAGAAATTCTAACTTTGGACAATTATTGGCGAAGATACAACCATTTGAATTTGGAAACAGAAACTTAAAACGTCAATTTCTCGAATTTACTTCAAGAAGACATATTTTCAACTTTTGATGCAGAATCAATATATATAAAAAGGGCTTCATAATGTTGAAAGAAATTCTAACTTTTGACAATTATTGGCGAAGATACAACCGTTTGAATTTGGAAACAGAAACTTAAAACGTCAATTTCTCGAATTTACTTCAAGAATACATATTTTCAACTTTTGATGCAGAATCAATATATATAAAAAGGGCTTCATAATGTTGAAAGAAATTCTAACTTTTGACAATTATTGGCGAAGATACAACCGTTTGAATTTGGAAACAGAAACTTAAAACGTCAATTTCTCGAATTTACTTCAAGAATACATATTTTCAACTTTTGATGCAGAATCAATATATATAAAAAGGGCTTCATAATGTTGGAAGAAATTCTAACTTTTGACAATTATTGGCGAAGATACAACCATTTGAATTTGGAAACAGAAACTTAAAACGTCAATTTCTCGAATTTACTTCAAGAATACATATTTTCAACTTTTGATGCAGAATCAATATATATAAAAAGGGCTTCATAATGTTGAAAGAAATTCTAACTTTTGACAATTATTGGCGAAGATACAACCGTTTGAATTTGGAAACAGAAACTTAAAACGTCAATTTCTCGAAATTACTTCAAGAAGACATATTTTCAACTTTTGATGCAGAATCAATATATATAAAAAGGGCTTCATAATGTTGGAAGAAATTCTAACTTTTGACAATTATTGGCGAAGATACAACCGTTTGAATTTAGAAACAGAAACTTAAAACGTCAATTTCTCGAATATACTTCAAGAATACATATTTTCAACTTTTGATGCAGAATCAATATATATAAAAAGGGCTTCATAATGTTGGAAGAAATTCTAACTTTTGACAATTATTGGCGAAGATACAACCGTTTGAATTTAGAAACAGAAACTTAAAACGTCAATTTCTCGAAATTACTTCAAGAATACATATTTTCAACTTTTGATGCAGAATCAATATATATAAAAAGGGCTTCATAATGTTGAAAGAAATTCTAACTTTTGACAATTATTGGCGAAGATACAACCGTTTGAATTTGGAAACAGAAACTTAAAACGTCAATTTCTCGAAATTACTTCAAGAAGACATATTTTCAACTTTTGATGCAGAATCAATATATATAAAAAGGGCTTCATAATGTTGAAAGAAATTCTAACTTTTGACAATTATTGGCGAAGATACAACCGTTTGAATTTAGAAACAGAAACTTAAAACGTCAATTTCTCGAAATTACTTCAAGAAGACATATTTTCAACTTTTGATGCAGAATCAATATATATAAAAAGGGCTTCATAATGTTGAAAGAAATTCTAACTTTTGACAATTATTGGCGAAGATACAACCGTTTGAATTTAGAAACAGAAACTTAAAACGTCAATTTCTCGAAATTACTTCAAGAAGACATATTTTCAACTTTTGATGCAGAATCAATATATATAAAAAGGGCTTCATAATGTTGAAAGAAATTCTAACTTTTGACAATTATTGGCGAAGATACAACCGTTTGAATTTAGAAACAGAAACTTAAAACGTCAATTTCTCGAAATTACTTCAAGAAGACATATTTTCAACTTTTGATGCAGAATCAATATATATAAAAAGGGCTTCATAATGTTGAAAGAAATTCTAACTTTTGACAATTATTGGCGAAGATACAACCGTTTGAATTTGGAAACAGAAACTTAAAACGTCAATTTCTCGAAATTTACTTCAAGAAGACATATTTTCAACTTTTGATGCAGAATCAATATATATAAAAAGGGCTTCATAATGTTGAAAGAAATTCTAACTTTTGACAATTATTGGCGAAGATACAACCATTTGAATTTGGAAACAGAAACTTAAAACGTCAATTTCTCGAAATTACTTCAAGAATACATATTTTCAACTTTTGATGCAGAATCAATATATATAAAAAGGGCTTCATAATGTTGAAAGAAATTCTAACTTTTGACAATTATTGGCGAAGATACAACCGTTTGAATTTAGAAACAGAAACTTAAAACGTCAATTTCTCGAAATTACTTCAAGAAGACATATTTTCAACTTTTGATGCAGAATCAATATATATAAAAAGGGCTTCATAATGTTGAAAGAAATTCTAACTTTTGACAATTATTGGCGAAGATACAACCGTTTGAATTTAGAAACAGAAACTTAAAACGTCAATTTCTCGAAATTACTTCAAGAAGACATATTTTCAACTTTTGATGCAGAATCAATATATATAAAAAGGGCTTCATAATGTTGAAAGAAATTCTAACTTTTGACAATTATTGGCGAAGATACAACCATTTGAATTTAGAAACAGAAACTTAAAACGTCAATTTCTCGAATTTACTTCAAGAATACATATTTTCAACTTTTGATGCAGAATCAATATATATAAAAAGGGCTTCATAATGTTGAAAGAAATTCTAACTTTTGACAATTATTGGCGAAGATACAACCATTTGAATTTGGAAACAGAAACTTAAAACGTCAATTTCTCGAATTTACTTCAAGAATACATATTTTCAACTTTTGATGCAGAATCAATATATATAAAAAGGGCTTCATAATGTTGAAAGAAATTCTAACTTTTGACAATTATTGGCGAAGATACAACCGTTTGAATTTGGAAACAGAAACTTAAAACGTCAATTTCTCGAAATTACTTCAAGAAGACATATTTTCAACTTTTGATGCAGAATCAATATATATAAAAAGGGCTTCATAATGTTGAAAGAAATTCTAACTTTTGACAATTATTGGCGAAGATACAACCATTTGAATTTGGAAACAGAAACTTAAAACGTCAATTTCTCGAAATTACTTCAAGAAGACATATTTTCAACTTTTGATGCAGAATCAATATATATAAAAAGGGCTTCATAATGTTGAAAGAAATTCTAACTTTTGACAATTATTGGCGAAGATACAACCATTTGAATTTGGAAACAGAAACTTAAAACGTCAATTTCTCGAATTTACTTCAAGAATACATATTTTCAACTTTTGATGCAGAATCAATATATATAAAAAGGGCTTCATAATGTTGAAAGAAATTCTAACTTTTGACAATTATTGGCGAAGATACAACCGTTTGAATTTAGAAACAGAAACTTAAAACGTCAATTTCTCGAAATTACTTCAAGAATACATATTTTCAACTTTTGATGCAGAATCAATATATATAAAAAGGGCTTCATAATGTTGAAAGAAATTCTAACTTTTGACAATTATTGGCGAAGATACAACCGTTTGAATTTAGAAACAGAAACTTAAAACGTCAATTTCTCGAAATTTACTTCAAGAAGACATATTTTCAACTTTTGATGCAGAATCAATATATATAAAAAAGGGCTTCATAATGTTGAAAGAAATTCTAACTTTTGACAATTATTGGCGAAGATACAACCGTTTGAATTTAGAAACAGAAACTTAAAACGTCAATTTCTCGAAATTACTTCAAGAATACATATTTTCAACTTTTGATGCAGAATCAATATATATAAAAAGGGCTTCATAATGTTGAAAGAAATTCTAACTTTTGACAATTATTGGCGAAGATACAACCGTTTGAATTTAGAAACAGAAACTTAAAACGTCAATTTCTCGAATTTACTTCAAGAAGACATATTTTCAACTTTTGATGCAGAATCAATATATATAAAAAGGGCTTCATAATGTTGAAAGAAATTCTAACTTTTGACAATTATTGGCGAAGATACAACCATTTGAATTTAGAAACAGAAACTTAAAACGTCAATTTCTCGAAATTACTTCAAGAAGACATATTTTCAACTTTTGATGCAGAATCAATATATATAAAAAGGGCTTCATAATGTTGAAAGAAATTCTAACTTTTGACAATTATTGGCGAAGATACAACCATTCGAATTTGGAAACAGAAACTTAAAACGTCAATTTCTCGAAATTACTTCAAGAAGACATATTTTCAACTTTTGATGCAGAATCAATATATATTATTATTATTATTGGGGGGATTCTGCACCGCGACCTATTCGATCTATTGTGCCCCCTTCTGAGCTTATAGCTCCTCCATCAGCCCCAACTCCCGCACAAACGTGAGGATCTTTGTTGGGTTGAGGTCTACTATGTCTTTGTAATCCAAGACATGCGCCCCTAGGATGCTGCTTCTTCTTCTAACTAAGGCGACACAGTCTGCCAGGATGTGCATCGAGGATTCCTTTTCCCCTTCACAAAACCTGCAGAGATCGCTACTGAATATACCCAGTTTTGCCAGGTGGCTCCTTAGTCTACAGTGTCCTGTCAATAGACCGGTAAGTATCCTAAGGTTGTTCTTTCCCATGGTTATAATCTGTTTAAAACGAACAAGATTATAACCACCTAGGAGACATCTGGCTTGTCGGAGTCCTACTGTCTCCGACCAACTCTGTTGCCGTCTCTGCCTTTCCTCGTTTCTGAGTTCCAGTCGTATAGTGTGTTTTCCTATGCCACAATACGGTTCTGGTCCTGTTAGGGGCCTTCCTGCCCCCATTCTTGCTTGCTCGTCAGCCGCCTCGTTTCCCGCTATGTCCCTGTGGCCCGGGACCCATCGTAGGGTGAGCCTGTTGTGTGTCCCGAGTAGGTCTAGCTTCGAACGAACTTCATGGACTAACTTCGATGTTATCTTAGTCCCCATTATAGCTTTCAATGCTGCTTGACTGTCGGATAGGATGGATATATCCGTATTCCGATAGTTACGTTCTATGTTGAAGTCCGCACATCTCCCTATCGCACACACCTCAGCCTGAAATATGCTGGTGTGCGTTCCCAGGGATTCATGGTAGAATACCCGAGGACCCACCACTCCAAGGCCGGTGCCCTGATTCGTGAGTGATCCATCGGTATACCATTTTATGGTGTGCGGTTTCATGGGATGGACTTCGTCCAGACTTGTCCATTCCCTTTTACTACTCATATGAACTGTGAAATTTCGCTCGAATAGGTATTCGGCTATCATTTCGTCCCTAGGTTGCGTCAGTAGGGGTAGTTCGTTTGAAAGGAGTTGGGCATCTTTATGGCTTAGGATATGGTTGCCCCCAACTCCTTCTGCGGATATCCTGAGAAGCATGGCTTTCTGTTTGAGCCTTATAATATGGTGGAGTGGTGTGAGCTCCATTAAGGCTTCAAGGGCCATTGTTGGGCAGGTGCGCATAGCTCCTGTCATACATACGCAAGCCATTCTTTGCAACTTTTGTAGTTGTTTCTTCACGGTGATCATCCGCGCCCTGTCACCCCATGCTACCACCCCATAGGTTAACATGGGTCTTACTACCATCAGGTATAACCATCTTAATATCTTTGGTGATGTACCCCATGAACTGCATCGACATGTGTAAAGCGCCCTGGAGCACTTTAATATCGTCTTTTGCACATGGGTGCCAAAGTTAAGCCCGCTATCAAATGTGATTCCCAGGTATTTGACCTCCCTACTTGTTTCTAGTAGGGTCCCTGAGAGCCCTATTTGTCTCATCCTCTGTAACTTATGTCGTCTGGTAAAGGGGACGATGACTGTTTTTGTAGGGTTTAGGTTGAGTCCAACCTCCATACACCAGTCATACGTTATCCTTAGCCCTGACTGGACTATGTCACAGAGTGATTGTTAAAATTTGCCTCGCGCTATTATAACAATGTCATCGGCATAACTTTGACATTGAATACCACTGTTAGCAAGTCTGTTTAGTAGTTCGTCTACTAACAGACTCCAGAGTAGCGGAGACAACACCCCTCCTTGGGGACAGCCTTTGGTGGTTAGGACTGTTACAGTGCTATCATGTAATGATGCCGTGGCTTGTCTGGACCGTAGCAGTGCAAGTATCCATCTGCTGGTAGTATGGTCCAGGCCTCTTCTCTCAAGGGTAGCATTGATTGCATCATGAGATGTGTCATCAAAGGCACCTTCTATATCTAAGAAGGCGCACAGTGATACTTCCTTATTATCAATTTGCCGCGCTGCAAAGTGCTGTGTCCGTGGACCTGCCTACTCTGTATGCATGCTGCGTTGGGTGCAGCGGCCTTTGCTTAAGCAAAGTGCTTCTGATTTTGTAGTCCACCGGCTTTTCCATCGTTTTCAGTAAAAACGATGTTAAGCTGATGGGTCTGAAGGACTTTGGGCTGGTAATGTCTTCCCTGCCTTGGGGATGAAGACTACCCTAGCTCCCTTCTCCATGCGCTCGGTATGTATCCGGTTCGGGTCATCCAGCCGACCGGGTTGACCCCTGGGTGGTAGGAACTCTTCCTTCCTCTTAGGGCGCTGTGCGCCCTGCCTCGCAGCGTTCGTTGCTGGGCGTGGTGGTCTGGGTGGTCCGACCATCACTCTCCCATGCCCCAAAGCCGGAGATTGTTGTGCATGCGGCACTCTCCTGTTTGGTGCTGGAGCAGCACGGTGTGGACGATGGTCTACCACATGGGAGGGTCTTTCCCCGTCTAGGGCACGATCCTCTAGATGTCTTGCGACATACCCGCAGGAAGATCCCGCGGTATTTTAGTTATTCTGGAATCTTTCATTGGTTCCCACGTGCTGGGGAGAAATGAGTGCCCGCCCGGGCAGAGATCCGCATTACCCAGGTAAGGCTTGACTAGAACAGGCGGTCGGCATTTGCCTGAGCCCACCGTTCGAGACTGGGTTAGTTTTTTCCCCGGGCCCCCAGCCAAGCTAACTCTCGGTACGGTTCGGATAACGCCTTAGTCTGGCCCGGAGTGAGATGTGGGGGGATAGGATGGGGTAGGTAATTGTGGGGGGAGATAGGGGATTGTGTGAGGCTATACTTTAAAGGTGCCAACACAAGCGCCTTGTCAGTGCGATTGACAATATCGCACACGCTGTTTGTCCGGGACTCAATATATATATATAAAGGGCTCTCATAATGTTGGAAGTAATTCTGACTTTGGAGCAATTATTGGCCGAAGATACAACCGATTTAATGAGGAAACAGAAACTTAAAACGTCAATTTCTCGATTTAATTTCATAAATACGTATTTCCAACTTTATATTTTTTTTGCAATTATTGGCGAAGACAAAACCATTTGATTTTGAAAACACAAACTTAAAACGAAAATTTCTCAATTTTATATCAGACATTACATATTTTGAACTTTTGAAGCAGAATCAGTATATATAAAAAGGGCTTCATAATGTTGGAAGAAATTCTGACTTAGGACAATTATTGGCGAAGATACAACCGATTTAATGTGGAAACAGAAACTTAAAACTTCAATTTCTCGATTTCATTGCCAAAATTCGTATTTTCAACTTTTGATGCAGAATCAGTATATATATAAAAGGGCTTCATAATGTTGGAAGAAATTTAGACTTTTGACAATTATTGGCGAAGATACAACCGTTTGAATTTAGAAACAGAAACTTAAAGCGTAAATTTCTCGATATTATTTCAGGAAGGCATACTTTCAACTTTTGATGCAGAATCAATATATAAAAATAAGGATTCATGATGTTGGAAGAAATTCTGACTTTCGACAATTATTGGCGAAGATAAAACCGTTTAAATTTGAAAACAGAAACTTAAGCCGGCAATTTATCGATTTCATTTAAAATAAACGTATTTTCAACATTTAATGCAGGATCAATATATAAAAATAATGATTCATGATGTTGGAAGAAATTCGGACTTTAAACAATTATTGGCGAAGATAGAACCATTTGAATTTGAAAACAGAAACTGAAAACGTCAAGTTCTCGATTTCATTTCTAAAATACATATTTTCAACTTTTAATGCAGAATCAATATATGTTAAAAGGGCTTCATAATGTTGGAAGAAATTCGGACTTTGGACAATTATTGGCAAATATGCAACCGTTTGAATTTGAACACAGATACTTAAAGCGTAAATTTCTCGAATATTCTTCAAGAATACATATTTTCAACTTTTGATGCAGAATCAATATATATAAAATATTGATTCATGATGTTGGAAGAAATTCTGACTTTCGACAATTATTGGCGAAGATAAAACCGTTAGAATTTGAAAACAGAAACTTAAAAGCTGGCAATTTATCGATTTCATTTAAAATATACGTATTTTCAACTTTTAATGCCGAATCAATATATAAAAATAGTGATTCATGATGTTGGAAGAAATTCTGACATTGGACAATTATTGGCGAAGATACAACCATTTGAATTTGGAAACAGAAACTTAAAACGTAAATTTCTCGATTTTATTTCATAAATACATATTTTCAACTTTTGATGCAGAATCAATATATATAAATAAGGCTTCATAATGCTGGAAGACATTCTGAATGTCGACAATTATTGGCGAAGATACAACCGTTTGAATTTAGAAACAGAAACTTAAAACGTCAATTTCTTGAAATTACTTCAAGAAGACATATTTTGAACTTTTGATGCAGAATCAATATATATAAAAAGGGCTTCATAATGTTGAAAGAAATTCGGAATTTGGACAATTATTGATGAAGATAAAATCATTTGAATTTGAAAACAGAAAATTAAAACGTCAAGTTCTCGATTTCATTTCAAAAATACGTATTTTCAACTTTTGATGCAGAATCAATATATACTCGTATAAATAAGGCTTCATAATGCTGGAAGACCTTCTGACTTTCGACAATTATTGGCGAAGATACAACCGATTTCATGTGGAAACAGAAACTTAGAACGTCAATTTCTCGATATTACTTCAAGAAGACATATTTTGAACTTTTGATGCAGAATCAATATATATAAAAAGGGCTTCATAATGTTGAAAGAAATTCTAACTTTTGACAATTATTGGCGAAGATACAACCGATTTAATGTGGAAACAGAATCTTAAAACTTCAATTTCTCGATTTCATTGCCAAAATACATATTTGCAACTTTTGATGCAGAATCAATATATATTGAAAGGGCTTCATAATGTTCGAAGAAATTCGGACTTTGGACAATTATTGGCGAAAATACAACCATTTGAATTTGAAAACACAAACTTAAAACGTGAAGTTCTCGATTTCATTTCAAAAATGCATATTTTCAACTTTTGATGCAGAATCAATATATAAAAATAATGACTCATGATGTTGGAAGAAACTCGGACTTTGGACAATTATTGCCGAAGATAAAAACGTTTGAATTTGAAAACAGAAACTTCAACCGCCAATTTATCGATTTCATTTAAAATATACGTATTTTCAACTTTGAATTCAGAATCATATATAAAAATAATGATTCATGATGTTGGAAGAAATTCTGAGTTTCGACAATTATTGGCGAAGATACAACCATTTGAATTTGGAAACAGAAACTTAAGACGTCAATTTATCGATTTTATCTCATAAATTCATATATTCAACTTTTGATGCAGAATCAATATATATAAATAAGGCTTCATAATGCTGGAAGACATTCTGACTTTAGACAATTATTGGCGAAGATACAACCATTTGAATTTGGAAACAGAAACTTAAAACGTCAATTTCTCGATTTTATTTCAAAAATACATATTTTCAACTTTTGATGCAGAATCAATATATAAAAATAATGATTCATGATGTTGGAAGAAATTCGGACTTTGGACAATTATTGACGAAGATACAACCATTTGAATTTAAAAACACAAAATTAAAACGATAATTTGTCGATTTTATTTCAAGAATACATATTTTCAACTTTAGACGCAGAATCAATATATATAAAATAGGGCTTCATAATGTTGGAAGAAATTCGGACTTTGGACAATTATTGGCCAAGATACAACCATTTGAATTTGGAAACAGAAACTTAAAACGTCAATTTCTCGATTTTATTTCAAAAATACATATTTTCAACTTTTGATGCAGAATCAATATATAAAAATAAGGATTCATGATGTTGGAAGAAATTCGGACTTTGTACAATTATTGGCGAAGATACAACCATTTGAATTTGAAAACAGAAACTTAAAACGACAATTTGTCGATTTTATTTCAAGAATACATATTTTCAACTTTTGATGCAGAATCAATATATATAAAAGGGCTTCATAATGTTGGAAGAAATTCGGACTTTGGACAATTATTGGCGAAGATACAACCATTTGAATTTGGAAACAGAAACTTAAAACGTCAATTTCTCGAAATTACTTCAAGAATACATATTTTCAACTTTTGATGCAGAATCAATATATATTAAAAGGGCTTCATAATGTTGAAAGAAATTCGGACTTTGGACAATTATTGGCGAATATACAACCGTTTGAATTTGAAAACAGAAACTTTAAACGTCAATTTGTCGATTTTATTTCAAAAATACATATTTTCAACTTTTGATGCAGAATCAATATATATTAAAAGGGCTTCATAATGTTGAAAGAAATTCTAACTTTTGACAATTATTGGCGAAGATACAACCATTTGAATTTGGAAACAGAAACTTAAAACGTCAATTTCTCGATTTTATTTCAAAATACATATTTTCAACTTTTGATGCAGAATCAATATATAAAAATAATGATTCATAATGTTGGAAGAAATTCGGACTTTGAACAATTATTGGCGAAGATACAAACCATTTGAATTTGAAAACACAAACTTAAAACGACAATTTGTCGATTTTATTTCAAGAATACATATTTTCAACTTTAGATGCAGAATCAATATATATAAAAAGGGCTTCATAATGTTGGAAGAAATTCGGACTTTGGACAATTATTGGCGAAGATACAACCATTTGAATTTGGAAACAGAAACTTAAAAACGTCAATTTCTCGATTTTATTTCAAAAAACATATTTTCAACTTTTGATGCAGAATCAATATATATTAAAAGGGCTTCATAATGTTGGAAGAAATTCTGACTTTGGACAATTATTGGCGAAGATACAACCGTTTGAATTTGGAAACAGAAACTTAAAACGTCAATTTGTCGATTTTATTTCAAAAATACATATTTTCAACTTTTGATGCAGAATCAATATATATAAATAGGGCTTCATAATGTTGGAAGAAATTCGAACTTTGGACAATTATTGACGAAGATACAACCAATTTGAATTTGGAAACAGAAACTTAAAACGTCAATTTCTCGATTTTATTTCAAAAATACATATTTTCAACTTTTGATGCAGAATCAATATATATAAAATAGGGCTTCATTAATGTTGGAAGAAATTCGGACTTTGGACAATTATTGGCGAAGATACAACCATTTGAATTTGAAAACACAAACTTAAAACGACAATTTCTCGATTTTATTTCAAGAATACATATTTTCAACTTTTGATGCAGAATCAATATATATAAATAGGGCTTCATAATGTTGGAAGAAATTCGGACTTTGGACAATTATTGGCGAAGATACAACCGTTTGAATTTGGAAACAGAAACTTAAAACGTCAATTTCTCGATTTTATTTCAAAAATACATATTTTCAACTTTTGATGCAGAATCAATATATATTAAAAGGGCTTCATAATGTTGGAAGAAATTCTGACTTTGGACAATTATTGGCGAAGATACAAACGTTTGAATTTGGAAACAGAAACTTAAAACGTCAATTTCTCGATTTTATTTCAAGAATACATATTTTCAACTTTTGATGCAGAATCAATATATATAAATAAGGCTTCATAATGTTGGAAGAAATTCTGGACTTTGGACAATTATTGGCGAAGATACAACCCATTTGAATTTGGAAACAGAAACTTAAAACGTCAATTTCTCGATTTTATTTCATAAATACATATTTTCAACTTTTGATGCAGAATCAATATATATAAAAAGGGCTTCATATTGTTGAAAGAAATTCTAACTTTTGACAATTATTGGCGAAGATACAACCGTTTGAATTTGGAAACAGAAACTTAAAACGCAAATTTCTCGATTTTATTTCAAGAATGCATACTTTCAACTTTTGATGCAGAATCAATATATTAAAAAAGGGCTTCATAATGTTGGAAGAAATTCGGACTTTGGACAATTATTGGCGAAGATACAACCGTTTGAATTTGGAAACAGAAACTTAAAACGTCAATTTCTCGATTTTATTTCATAAATACATATTTTCAACTTTTGATGCAGAATCAATATATATAAATAAGGCTTCATAATGTTGGAAGACATTCTGACTTTGGACAATTATTGGCGAAGATACAACCGTTTGAATTTGGAAACAGAAACTTAAAACGCAAATTTCTCGAATTTACTTCGAGAATACATATTTTCAACTTTTGATGCAGAATCAAGATATATAAAAATGGCTTCATATGTTGGAAGAAATTCGGACTTTGGACAATTATTGGCGAAGATACAACCGATTTGAATTTGGAAACAGAAACTTAAAACGTCAATTTCTCGATTTTATTTCAAAAATACATACTTTCAACTTTTGATGCAGAATCAATATATATTAAAAGGGCTTCATAATGTTGGAAGAAACTCGGACTTTGGAGAATTATTGGCCAAGATACAACCGATGTGATGTGGAAACAGAAACTTAAAACGTCAAGTTCTCGATTTCATTTCAAAAATACATATTTTCAACTTTTGATGCAGAATCAATATATAAAAATAATGACTCATGATGTTGGAAGAAATTCGGACTTTGGACAATTATTGGCGAAGATAAAACCGCTTGAATTTGAACACAGAAACTTAAACCGGCAATTTATCGATTTCATTTAAAATATATGTATTTTCAACTTTTAATGCAGAATCAATATGCAAAAATAATTATTCATGATGTCGGAAGAAACTCGGACTTTGGACAATTATTGGCGAAGATACAACCGATTTAATGTGGAAACAGAAACTTAAAACGTCAATTTCTCGATTTTATTTCAAGAATACATATTTTCAACTTTTGATGCAGAATCAATATATATTGAAAGGGCTTCATAATGTTCGAAGAAATTCGGACTTTGGACAATTATTGGCCAAAATACAACCATTTGAATTTGAAAACACAAACTTAAAACGACAATTTGTCGATTTTATTTCAAGAATACATATTTTCAACTTTAGATGCAGAATCAATTAAGGGTTCATAATGTTGGATGAAATTCGGACTTTGGACAATTATTGTAAAAGATACAACCATTTGAATTTGGAAACAGAAACTTAAAACGTCAATTTCTCGATTTTATTTCAAAAATACATTTTTTCAACTTTTGATGCAGAATCAATATATATAAATAATGATTCATGATGTTGGAAGAAATTCGGACTTTGTACAATTATTGGCGAAGATACGACCATTTGAATTTGAAAACACAAACATAAAACGATAATTTGTCGATTATATTTCAAGAATACATATTTTCAACTTTAGATGCAGATTCAATATATATAAAAGTGCTTCATAATGTTGGAAGAAATTCGGACTTTCGACAATTATTGGCGAAGATACAACCATTTGAATTTGGAAACAGAAACTTAAAACGTCAATTTCTCTATTCTATTTTAAGAATGCATACTTTTAACTTTTAATGCAGAATCAATATATATAAATAAGGCTATATAATGTTGGAAGAAATTCGAACTTCAGACAATTATTGGCGAAGATACAACCAATTTAATGTGAAAACAGATACTAAAACATAAATTTATCGATTTCATTTCAAAAATACATATTTTCAACTTTTGATGCAGAATCAATATATAAAAATAATGATTCATTATGTTGGATGAAATTCGGACTTTGAACAATTATTGGCGAAGATACAAATATTTGAATTTGAAAACACAAACTTAAAACGACAATTTGTCGATTTTATTTCAAGAATACATATTTTCGACTTTAGAAGCAGAATCAATATATATAAATAAGACTTCATAATGTTGGAAGAAATTCGGACTTTGGACAATTATTGGCGAAGATAAAACCGTTTTAGTGTGGAAACAGAAACTTAAAACGAAAAGTTCTCGATTCATCTCAAAAATACGTATTTTCAACTTTTGAGGCAGAATCAATATATATTAAAAGGGCTTCATATTGTTGGAAGGAATTCTGACTTTGGACAATTATTGGCGAAGATACAAACGTTTGAATTTGAAAACAGAAACATAAAACGACAATTTGTCGATTTTATTTCAAGAATACATTTTTATACCTTTTGATGCAGAATCAATATATATAAATAAGGCTTCATAATGTTGGAAGAAATTCGGACTTTGGACAATTATTGTCCAAGATACAACCATTTGAATTTGGAAACAGAAACTTAAAACGTCAATTTCTCGATTTTATTTCATAAATACGTATTTTCAACTTTTGATGCAGAATCAATATATATTAAAAGGGCTTCATAATGTTGGAAGAAATTCGGACTTTGGACAATTATTGGCGAAGATACAACCATTTGAATTTGGAAACAGAAACTTAAACCGGCAATTTCTCGATTTTATTTCAAGAATGCATACTTTCAAAGTTTGATGCAGAATCAATATATATAAAAAGGGCTTCATAATGTTCGAAGAAATTCGAACTTTGGACAATTATTGGCGAAGATACAACCGATTTAATGTGGAAACAGAAACTTCTCGATTCTATTTCAAGAATGCATACTTTCAACTTTTGATACAGAATCAATATATATTAAAAGGGCTTCAAAATGATGGAAGAAATTCGGACTTTGAACAATTATTGGCGAAGATAAAACCGTTTTAATGTGGAAACAGAAACTTAAAACAGAAAAGTTATCGTTTCATTTCAAAAATGCGTTGTTTCAACATTTGATGCAGAATCAATATATATAAAAAGGGCTTCATAATGTTGAAAGAAATTCTAACTTTTGACAATTATTGGCGAAGACACAACCGTTTGAATTTAGAAACAGAAACTTAAAACGTCAATTTCTCGAAATTACTTCAAGAAGACATTTTTTCAACTTTTGATGCAGAATCAATATATATAAAAAGGGCTTCATAATGTTGAAAGAAATTCTAACTTTTGACAATTATTGGCGAAGATTCAACCGAATTAATGTGTAAACAGAAACATAAAACGGCAATTTGTCGATTTTATTTCAAGAATACATACTTTCACCTTTTGATGCAGAATCAATATATATAAAAAGGGCTTCATAATGTTGGAAGAAATTCGGACTTTGGACAATAATTGTCCAAGACACAACCATTTGAATTTGAAAACAGAAACTTAAAACGTCAATTTCTCGATTTTATTTCATAAATACATTTTTGCAACTTTTGATGCAGAATCAATATATATAAATAAGGCTTCATAATGCTGGAAGACATTCTGACTTTCGACAATTATTGGCGAAGATTCAACCGAATTAATGTGTAAACAGAAACTTAAAACGTCAATTTCTCGATTTTATTTCACGAATACATATTTTCAACTTTTGATGCAGAATCAATATATATAAAAAGGGCTTCATAATGTTCGAAGAAATTCGAACTTTGGACAATTATTGGCGAAGATACAACCGATTTAATGTGGAAACAGAAACTTCTCGATTCTATTTCAAGAATGCATACTTTCAACTTTTGATACAGAATCAATATATATTAAAAGGGCTTCAAAATGATGGAAGAAATTCGGACTTTGAACAATTATTGGCGAAGATAAAACCGTTTTAATGTGGAAACAGAAACTTAAAACAGAAAAGTTATCGTTTCATTTCAAAAATGCGTTGTTTCAACATTTGATGCAGAATCAATATATATTAAAAGGGCTTCATAATGCTGGAAGAAAATCTGACTTTGGACAATTATTGGCGAAGACACAACCGTTTGAATTTAGAAACAGAAACTTAAAACGTCAATTTCTCGATTTTATTTCATAAATACATTTTTGCAACTTTTGATGCAGAATCAATATATATAAATAAGGCTTCATAATGCTGGAAGACATTCTGACTTTCGACAATTATTGGCGAAGATTCAACCGAATTAATGTGTAAACAGAAACATAAAACGGCAATTTGTCGATTTTATTTCAAGAATACATACTTTCACCTTTTGATGCAGAATCAATATATATAAAAAGGGCTTCATAATGTTGGAAGAAATTCGGACTTTGGACAATAATTGTCCAAGACACAACCATTTGAATTTGAAAACAGAAACTTAAAACGTCAATTTCTCGATTTTATTTCATAAATACATTTTTGCAACTTTTGATGCAGAATCAATTTATATAAATAAGGCTTCATAATGCTGGAAGATATTCTGACTTTCGACAATTATTGGCGAAGATTCAACCGAATTAATGTGTAAACAGAAACTTAAAACGTCAATTTCTCGATTTTATTTCAAGAATACATATTTTGAGATTTTGATGCAGAATCAATATGTATTAAAAGGGCTTCATAATTTTGCAAGAAATTAGGACTTTGTACAATTATTGTCCAAGATACAACTATTTGAATTTGGAAACAGAAACTTAAAACGTCAATTTCTCGATTTTATTTCATAAATACATTTTTGCAACTTTTGATGCAGAATCAATATATATAAATAAGGCTTCATAATGCTGGAAGACATTCTGACTTTCGACAATTATGGGCGAAGATACAACCGTTTGAATTTGGAAACAGATACTTAAAACGTAAATTTCTCGATATTATTTCAAGAATGCATTTTTTTTTTTTTTTTTTTTTTTTTTTTATATAGCAATTTATTTAAACATTAATCAACCTATTGAAAGGCTATAAAACATTGAATTGTAAAGGTATGAAAGAAAAAATGGCAGTGGATTAAAATCTATAACATAAACATAGAACTGTTTTTGGCAGATAATAAATAACATTAAATATTACATTTGTAGCACATTAATTTATCGCCCAACAGTCCATAGGTCGCTGGTGTGGAGGCGCTTCAACCGCCTGCGCGTTGTATTTGACCCAAGTGTGCAGGCCAAAGGGTTGACGTGGTTGTGCAACCGGTTATTATACCGACTCGTATGCTTGTTGATTTGTTGTCTTACTGTCAGTAGAGCGAAGTCGTTGTGCAGCGTCCTGTTACTCACGTAAGGGGGAGCACCAGAGATGTCTCTGAGCACCTTGTTCTGCAAAACTTGAATTTGATTAATCCAAGATTTTGCAGCTGTGCCCCAGAATAGAATACCATATGTCCATGTAGGCACGATGATGCTCCTATAGACCAACAGCTTGTTGCTCAAGCTGAGTTTGTTTGATGGCTTCAGCAACCAGTTGAGTTTAGTTGTTTTGGATCTACACGCTGCTGCAGTGATCTGGATGTGTTTGCGCCAGGTAAGTTTCCTGTCCAAAAACATACCCAGGTAGCGAACATGGTTCTCCTGAGGTATGACCGTGTTGTTAAGTCGGACAGTTGGACAATTACCATTCCTGAGCGCAAACGTGCAGTGCTGAGACTTGCTCCCATTGACGCAGATGTTCCACCGGTTGGCCCAATTACTAAAACCATCCAAGAACCTCTGCGTAACCTCAGCTGCTCCCCAAGCAGTGGTAGAGTTAGCAAGGAACACAGTGTCATCCGCGTATGTGGCAAGCAGCGTGTTTCTGGCTACTGGTATCGGCAAGTCCGCGGTGTACAATGTGTACAAGGCAGGTCCAAGGACACTTTCTGCGGTACACCAGCTCCAATGCAGCGGATGCTTGATCGCTCGCCCCTTACTTCTACCATAAAGAACGGCCATCAAGAATGCATACTTTCAAAATTTGATGCAGAATCAGACTCATGATGTTGGAAGAAATTCGGACTTTGGACAATTATTGGCGAAGATACAACCATTTGAATTTGGAAACAGAAACTTAAACCGTCAATTTCTCGATTTTATTTCAAATTTTGATGCAGAATCAATACATATTAAAAGGGCTTCATAATGCTGGAGGACATTCTGACTTTCGGCAATTATTGGCTAAGATACAATCATTTCAATTTGGAAACAGAAACTTAAAATGTCAATTTCTCGATTTCATTTCGCGAATACATATTTTCAACTTTTGATGCAGAATCAATATATATTAAAAAGGGCATCATAATGTTGGAAGAAATTCGAACTCTAGACAATTATTGGCGAAGATACAACCGATTTAATGTGGAAAGAGAAACTTAAAACTTCAATTTGTCGATTTCATCTCATAAATACATATTTTCAACCTTTGATGCAGAATCCATATATATTAAAAGGGCTTCATAATGCTGGAAGAAATTCGAACTTTGGACAATTATTGACGAAGATACAACAGATTTAATGTGAAAACAGAAACTAAAACATCAATTTATCGATTTCATTTCAAAAATACATATTTTCAACTTTAGATGAAGAATCAATATATATAAATAAAGCTTCATAATGTTGGAAGAAATTCGGACCTTGGACACTTATTGGCGAAGATAAAACCGTTTCAATGTGGAAACAGAAACTTAAAACAGAAAAGTTGTCGTTTCATTTCAAAAATACGTATTTTCAACTTTTGATGCAGAATCAATATATATAAAAAGGGCTTCATAATGTTGAAAGAAATTCTAACTTTTGACAATTATTGGCGAAGAAACAACCGTTTGAATTTAGAAACAGAAACTTAAAACGTCAATTTCTCGAATATTCTTCAAGAATACATATTTTCAACTTTTGATGCAGAATCAATATATATAAATAAGGCTTCATAATGTTGGAAGAAATTCGGACTTTGGACAATTATTGTCCAAGATACTACCATTTGAATTTGGAAACAGAAACTTAAAACGTAAATTTCTCGATTTTATTTCATAGATACATATTTTCAACTTTTGATGCAGAATCAATATATATAAATAAGGCTTCATAATGCTGGAAGACATTCTGACTTTCGACAATTATGGGCGAAGATACAACCGTTTGAATTTGGAAACAGATACTTAAAACGTCAATTTCTCGATATTATTTCAAGAATGCATACTTTCAAAATTTGATGCAGAATCAATATATAAAAATAATGACTCATGATGTTGGAAGAAATTCTGACTTTGGACAATTATTGGCGAAGATACAACCATTTGAATTTGGAAACAGAAACTTAAACCGGCAATTTCTCGATTTTATTTCAAGAATGCATACTTTCAAATTTTGATGCAGAATCAATATATATTAAAAGGGCTTCATAATGTTGGAAGAAATTCTGACTTTGGACAATTATTGGAGAATATAATACCGTTTGAATTTGGAAACAGATACTTAAACGTCAATTTCGCGATTTATTTCATAAATACATATTTTCAACTTTTGATACAGAATCAATATATATAAATAAGGCTTCATAATGCTGGAAGACATTCTGACTTTCGACAATTATTGGCGAAGATACAACCGATTTAATGTGGAAACAGAAAGTTAAAGCTTTAATTTCTCGATTTTATCTCATAAATATATATTTTCAACCTTTGATGCAGAATCAATATATATTAAAAGGGCTTCATAATGTTGGAAGCAATTCGAACTTTGGACAACTATTGACGAAGATACAACCGATTTAATTTGAAAACAGAAACTAAAACATCAATTTATCGATTTCATTTCAAAAATACATATTTTCAACTTTAGATGCAGAATCTATATATATATAAATAAGGCTTCATAATGTTGGAAGAAATTCGGACTTTGGACAATTATTGGCGAAGATATAACCGTTTTAATGTGGAAACAGAAACCTAAAACAGAAAAGTTCTCGATTTATTTCAAAAATACGTCGTTTCAACTTTTGATGCAGAATCAATATATATTAAAAAGGCTTCATAATGCTGGAAGAAAATCGGACTTTGGACAATTATTGGCGAAGATACAACCGTTTGAATTTGAAAACTGAAACATAAAACGACAATTTGTCGATTTTATTTCAAGAATAAATACTTTGACCTTTTGATGCAGAATCAATATATATATATAAGGCTTCATAATGTTGGAAGAAATTCGGACTTTGGACAATTATTGTCCAAGATACAACCATTTGAATTTGAAATGAATTTTGATGCAGAATCAATATATATAAATAAGGCTTCATAATGTTGGAAGAAATTCCGACTTTCGACAATTATTAACGAAGATAAAGCCGTTTGAATTTGGAAACAGAAACTTAAAACGTCAATTTCTCGATTTTATTTCATAAATACATATTTTCAACTTTTGATGCAGAATCAATATATATAAATAAGGCTTCATAATGCTGGAAGGCATTCTGACTTTCGACAATTATTGGCGAAGATCAAACCGTTAGAATTTGAAAACAGAAACTTAAACCGGCAATTTATCGATTTCGTTTCAAATATACGTATTTTCAACTTTTAATGCAGAAACAATATATATAAATAAGGCTTCATAATGTTGGAAGAAATTCGGACTTTGGACAATTATTGGCGAAGATAAAACCGTTTTAATGTGGAAACAGAAACTTAAAACAGAAAAGTTCTCGTTTCATTTCAAAAATACGTTGTTTCAACTTTTGATGCAGAATCAATATTTATTAAAAAGGGCTTCATATTGCTGGAAGAAATTCTGACTTTGGACAATTATTGGCGAAGATACAACCGTTTGAATTTAAAAACCGAAACATAAAACGACAATTTGTCGATTTTATTTCAAGAATACATACTTTTACCTTTAGATGCAGAATCAATAGATATAAATAAGGCGTCATAATGTTGGAAGAAATTCGGACTTTGGACAATTATTGTCCAAGATACAACCATTTGAATTTGGAAACAGAAACTTAAAACGTAAATTTCTCGATTTTATTTCATAGATGCATATTTTCAACTTTTGATGCAGAATCAATATATATAAATAAGGCTTCATAATGCTGGAAGACATTCTGACTTTCGACAATTATGGGCGAAGATACAACCGTTTGAATTTGGAAACAGATACTTAAAACGTAAATTTCTCGATATTATTTCAAGAATGCATACTTTCAAAATTTGATGCAGAATCAATATATATAAAATAATGACTTCATGATGTTGGAAGAAATTCTGACTTTGGACAATTATTGGCGAAGATACAACCATTTGAATTTGGAAACAGAAAACTTAAACCTGCAATTTCTCGATTTTATTTCAAGAATGCATACTTTCAAATTTTGATGCAGAATCAATATATATTAAAAGGGCTTCATAATGTTGGAAGAAATTCTGACTTTGGACAATTATTGGCGAAGATACAACCGTTTTAATGTGGAAACAGAAAGTTAAAGCTTTAATTTCTCGATTTTATTTCAAAAATACATATTTTCAACCTTTGATGCAGAATCAATATATATAAAAAGGGCTTCATAATGTTGGAAGCAATTCGAACTTTGGACAATTATTGACGAAGATACAACCGATTTAATTTGGAAACAGAAACTAAAACATCAATTTATCGATTTCATTTCAAAAATACATATTTTCAACTTTTTAGATGCAGAATCAATATATATAAAAAAGGCTTCATAATGTTGGAAGAAATTCGGACTTTGGACAATTATTGTCCAAGATACAACCATTTGAATTTGGAAACAGAAACTTAAAACGTTAATTTCTCGATTTTATTTCATAAATACATATTTTCAACTTTTGATGCAGAATCAATATATATAAAAAATGCTTCATAATGCTGGAAGAAAATCGGACTTTGGACAATTATTGGCGAAGATACAACAGTTTGAATTTGAAACGAACAACGTGTTATACGTATTTTCAACTTTTAATTCAGAAACAATATATATAAATAGGGCTTCAAGATGTTGGAAGAAATTCGGACTTTGGACAATTATTGGCGAAGATACAACCATTTGAATTTGGAAACAGAAACTTAAAACGTCAATTTCTCGATTTTATTTCAAAAATACATATTTTCAACTTTTGATGCAGAATCAATATATATAAAAAGGGCTTCATAATGTTCATAAAGTTGAAAGAAATTCTAACTTTTTACAATTATTGGCGAAGATAGAACCGTTTGAATTTGGAAACAAAATACTTCAAGAATACATATTTTCAACTTTTGATGCAGAATCAATATATATAAAAAAGGCTCATGATGTTGGAAGAAATTCGGACTTTGGACAATTATTGGCGAAGATACAACCATTTGAATTTGGAAACAGAAACTTAAAACGTCAATTTCTCGATTTTATTTCAAGAATACATACTTTCAACTTTTGATGCAGAATCAATATATATAAAAAGGGCTTCATAATGTTGAAAGAAATTCTAACTTTTGACAATTATTGGCGAAGATACAACCGTTTGAATTTAGAAACAGAAACTTAAAACGTAAATTTCTCGATATTACTTCAAGAAGGCATACTTTCAACTTTTGATGCAGAATCAATATATAAAAATAATGGCTTCATGATGTTGGAAGAAATTCGAACTTTTGACAATTATTGGCGAAGATACAACCGTTTGAATTTGGAAACAGATACTTAAAACGTCAATTTCTCGAATTTACTTCAAGAATACATATTTTCAACTTTTGATGCAGAATCAATATATATAAAAAGGCTTCATAATGTTGAAAGAAATTCTAACTTTTGACAATTATTGGCGAAGATACAACCGTTTGAATTTAGAAACAGATACTTAAAACGTCAATTTCTCGAAATTACTTCAAGAAGACATATTTTCAACTTTTGATGCAGAATCAATATATATAAAAAGGGCTTCATAATGTTGGAAGAAATTCTGACTTTTGACAATTATTGGCGAAGATACAACCGTTTGAATTTAGAAACAGAAACTTAAAACGTAAATTTCTCGATATTACTTCAAGAATACATATTTTCAACTTTTGATGCAGAATCAATATATATAAAAAGGGCTTCATAATGTTGAAAGAAATTCGAACTTTTGACAATTATTGGCGAAGATACAACCGTTTGAATTTAGAAACAGAAACTTAAAACGTCAATTTCTCGATTTTACTTCAAGAAGACATATTTTCAACTTTTGATGCAGAATCAATATATATAAAAAGGGCTTCATAATGTTGAAAGAAATTCGAACTTTTGACAATTATTGGCGAAGATACAACCGTTTGAATTTAGAAACAGAAACTTAAAACGTAAATTTCTCGAAATTACTTCAAGAAGACATATTTTCAACTTTTGATGCAGAATCAATATATATAAAAAGGGCTTCATAATGTTGAAAGAAATTCTAACTTTTGACAATTATTGGCGAAGATACAACCGTTTGAATTTAGAAACAGAAACTTAAAACGTCAATTTCTCGAAATTACTTCAAGAAGACATATTTTCAACTTTTGATGCAGAATCAATATATATAAAAAGGGCTTCATAATGTTGAAAGAAATTCTAACTTTTGACAATTATTGGCGAAGATACAACCGTTTGAATTTAGAAACAGAAACTTAAAACGTCAATTTCTCGAAATTACTTCAAGAAGACATATTTTCAACTTTTGATGCAGAATCAATATATATAAAAAGGGCTTCATAATGTTGAAAGAAATTCTAACTTTTGACAATTATTGGCGAAGATACAACCGTTTGAATTTAGAAACAGAAACTTAAAACGTCAATTTCTCGAAATTACTTCAAGAAGACATATTTTCAACTTTTGATGCAGAATCAATATATATAAAAAGGGCTTCATAATTTTGAAAGAAATTCTAACTTTTGACAATTATTGGCGAAGATACAACCGTTTGAATTTAGAAACAGAAACTTAAAACGTCAATTTCTCGAAATTACTTCAAGAAGACATATTTTCAACTTTTGATGCAGAATCAATATATATAAAAAGGGCTTCATAATGTTGAAAGAAATTCTAACTTTTGACAATTATTGGCGAAGATACAACCGTTTGAATTTAGAAACAGAAACTTAAAACGTCAATTTCTCGAAATTACTTCAAGAAGACATATTTTCAACTTTTGATGCAGAATCAATATATATAAAAAGGGCTTCATAATGTTGAAAGAAATTCTAACTTTTGACAATTATTGGCGAAGATACAACCGTTTGAATTTAGAAACAGAAACTTAAAACGTCAATTTCTCGAAATTACTTCAAGAAGACATATTTTCAACTTTTGATGCAGAATCAATATATATAAAAAGGGCTTCATAATGTTGAAAGAAATTCTAACTTTTGACAATTATTGGCGAAGATACAACCGTTTGAATTTAGAAACAGAAACTTAAAACGTCAATTTCTCGAAATTACTTCAAGAAGACATATTTTCAACTTTTGATGCAGAATCAATATATATAAAAAAGGGCTTCATAATTTTGAAAGAAATTCTAACTTTTGACAATTATTGGCGAAGATACAACCGTTTGAATTTAGAAACAGAAACTTAAAACGTCAATTTCTCGAAATTACTTCAAGAAGACATATTTTCAACTTTTGATGCAGAATCAATATATATAAAAAGGGCTTCATAATGTTGAAAGAAATTCTAACTTTTGACAATTATTGGCGAAGATACAACCGTTTGAATTTAGAAACAGAAACTTAAAACGTCAATTTCTCGAAATTACTTCAAGAAGACATATTTTCAACTTTTGATGCAGAATCAATATATATAAAAAGGGCTTCATAATTTTGAAAGAAATTCTAACTTTTGACAATTATTGGCGAAGATACAACCGTTTGAATTTAGAAACAGAAACTTAAAACGTCAATTTCTCGAAATTACTTCAAGAAGACATATTTTCAACTTTTGATGCAGAATCAATATATATAAAAAGGGCTTCATAATTTTGAAAGAAATTCTAACTTTTGACAATTATTGGCGAAGATACAACCGTTTGAATTTAGAAACAGAAACTTAAAACGTCAATTTCTCGAAATTACTTCAAGAAGACATATTTTCAACTTTTGATGCAGAATCAATATATATAAAAAGGGCTTCATAATTTTGAAAGAAATTCTAACTTTTGACAATTATTGGCGAAGATACAACCGTTTGAATTTAGAAACAGAAACTTAAAACGTCAATTTCTCGAAATTACTTCAAGAAGACATATTTTCAACTTTTGATGCAGAATCAATATATATAAAAAGGGCTTCATAATTTTGAAAGAAATTCTAACTTTTGACAATTATTGGCGAAGATACAACCGTTTGAATTTAGAAACAGAAACTTAAAACGTCAATTTCTCGAAATTACTTCAAGAAGACATATTTTCAACTTTTGATGCAGAATCAATATATATAAAAAGGGCTTCATAATGTTGAAAGAAATTCTAACTTTTGACAATTATTGGCGAAGATACAACCGTTTGAATTTAGAAACAGAAACTTAAAACGTCAATTTCTCGAAATTACTTCAAGAAGACATATTTTCAACTTTTGATGCAGAATCAATATATATAAAAAGGGCTTCATAATTTTGAAAGAAATTCTAACTTTTGACAATTATTGGCGAAGATACAACCGTTTGAATTTAGAAACAGAAACTTAAAACGTCAATTTCTCGAAATTACTTCAAGAAGACATATTTTCAACTTTTGATGCAGAATCAATATATATAAAAAGGGCTTCATAATGTTGAAAGAAATTCTAACTTTTGACAATTATTGGCGAAGATACAACCGTTTGAATTTAGAAACAGAAACTTAAAACGTCAATTTCTCGAAATTACTTCAAGAAGACATATTTTCAACTTTTGATGCAGAATCAATATATATAAAAAGGGCTTCATAATTTTGAAAGAAATTCTAACTTTTGACAATTATTGGCGAAGATACAACCGTTTGAATTTAGAAACAGAAACTTAAAACGTCAATTTCTCGAAATTACTTCAAGAAGACATATTTTCAACTTTTGATGCAGAATCAATATATATAAAAAGGGCTTCATAATTTTGAAAGAAATTCTAACTTTTGACAATTATTGGCGAAGATACAACCGTTTGAATTTAGAAACAGAAACTTAAAACGTCAATTTCTCGAAATTACTTCAAGAAGACATATTTTCAACTTTTGATGCAGAATCAATATATATAAAAAAGGGCTTCATAATGTTGAAAGAAATTCTAACTTTTGACAATTATTGGCGAAGATACAACCGTTTGAATTTAGAAACAGAAACTTAAAACGTCAATTTCTCGAAATTACTTCAAGAAGACATATTTTCAACTTTTGATGCAGAATCAATATATATAAAAAGGGCTTCATAATGTTGAAAGAAATTCTAACTTTTGACAATTATTGGCGAAGATACAACCGTTTGAATTTAGAAACAGAAACTTAAAACGTCAATTTCTCGAAATTACTTCAAGAAGACATATTTTCAACTTTTGATGCAGAATCAATATATATAAAAAGGGCTTCATAATGTTGAAAGAAATTCTAACTTTTGACAATTATTGGCGAAGATACAACCGTTTGAATTTAGAAACAGAAACTTAAAACGTCAATTTCTCGAAATTACTTCAAGAAGACATATTTTCAACTTTTGATGCAGAATCAATATATATAAAAAGGGCTTCATAATTTTGAAAGAAATTCTAACTTTTGACAATTATTGGCGAAGATACAACCGTTTGAATTTAGAAACAGAAACTTAAAACGTCAATTTCTCGAAATTACTTCAAGAAGACATATTTTCAACTTTTGATGCAGAATCAATATATATAAAAAGGGCTTCATAATGTTGAAAGAAATTCTAACTTTTGACAATTATTGGCGAAGATACAACCGTTTGAATTTAGAAACAGAAACTTAAAACGTCAATTTCTCGAAATTACTTCAAGAAGACATATTTTCAACTTTTGATGCAGAATCAATATATATAAAAAAGGGCTTCATAATTTTGAAAGAAATTCTAACTTTTGACAATTATTGGCGAAGATACAACCGTTTGAATTTAGAAACAGAAACTTAAAACGTCAATTTCTCGAAATTACTTCAAGAAGACATATTTTCAACTTTTGATGCAGAATCAATATATATAAAAAGGGCTTCATAATTTTGAAAGAAATTCTAACTTTTGACAATTATTGGCGAAGATACAACCGTTTGAATTTAGAAACAGAAACTTAAAACGTCAATTTCTCGAAATTACTTCAAGAAGACATATTTTCAACTTTTTATGCAGAATCAATATATATAAAAAGGGCTTCATAATGTTGAAAGAAATTCTAACTTTTGACAATTATTGGCGAAGATACAACCGTTTGAATTTAGAAACAGAAACTTAAAACGTCAATTTCTCGAAATTACTTCAAGAAGACATATTTTCAACTTTTGATGCAGAATCAATATATATAAAAAGGGCTTCATAATTTTGAAAGAAATTCTAACTTTTGACAATTATTGGCGAAGATACAACCGTTTGAATTTAGAAACAGAAACTTAAAACGTCAATTTCTCGAAATTACTTCAAGAAGACATATTTTCAACTTTTGATGCAGAATCAATATATATAAAAAGGGCTTCATAATTTTGAAAGAAATTCTAACTTTTGACAATTATTGGCGAAGATACAACCGTTTGAATTTAGAAACAGAAACTTAAAACGTCAATTTCTCGAAATTATTCAAGAAGACATATTTTCAACTTTTGATGCAGAATCAATATATATAAAAAGGGCTTCATAATGTTGAAAGAAATTCTAACTTTTGACAATTATTGGCGAAGATACAACCGTTTGAATTTAGAAACAGAAACTTAAAACGTCAATTTCTCGAAATTACTTCAAGAAGACATATTTTCAACTTTTGATGCAGAATCAATATATATAAAAAGGGCTTCATAATTTTGAAAGAAATTCTAACTTTTGACAATTATTGGCGAAGATACAACCGTTTGAATTTAGAAACAGAAACTTAAAACGTCAATTTCTCGAAATTACTTCAAGAAGACATATTTTCAACTTTTGATGCAGAATCAATATATATAAAAAGGGCTTCATAATGTTGAAAGAAATTCTAACTTTTGACAATTATTGGCGAAGATACAAACCGTTTGAATTTAGAAACAGAAACTTAAAACGTCAATTTCTCGAAATTACTTCAAGAAGACATATTTTCAACTTTTGATGCAGAATCAATATATATAAAAAGGGCTTCATAATTTTGAAAGAAATTCTAACTTTTGACAATTATTGGCGAAGATACAACCGTTTGAATTTAGAAACAGAAACTTAAAACGTCAATTTCTCGAAATTACTTCAAGAAGACATATTTTCAACTTTTGATGCAGAATCAATATATATAAAAAGGGCTTCATAATTTTGAAAGAAATTCTAACTTTTGACAATTATTGGCGAAGATACAACCGTTTGAATTTAGAAACAGAAACTTAAAACGTCAATTTCTCGAAATTACTTCAAGAAGACATATTTTCAACTTTTGATGCAGAATCAATATATATAAAAAGGGCTTCATAATTTTGAAAGAAATTCTAACTTTTGACAATTATTGGCGAAGATACAACCGTTTGAATTTAGAAACAGAAACTTAAAACGTCAATTTCTCGAAATTACTTCAAGAAGACATATTTTCAACTTTTGATGCAGAATCAATATATATAAAAAGGGCTTCATAATTTTGAAAGAAATTCTAACTTTTGACAATTATTGGCGAAGATACAACCGTTTGAATTTAGAAACAGAAACTTAAAACGTCAATTTCTCGAAATTACTTCAAGAAGACATATTTTCAACTTTTGATGCAGAATCAATATATATAAAAAGGGCTTCATAATTTTGAAAGAAATTCTAACTTTTGACAATTATTGGCGAAGATACAACCGTTTGAATTTAGAAACAGAAACTTAAAACGTCAATTTCTCGAAATTACTTCAAGAAGACATATTTTCAACTTTTGATGCAGAATCAATATATATAAAAAGGGCTTCATAATGTTGAAAGAAATTCTAACTTTTGACAATTATTGGCGAAGATACAACCGTTTGAATTTAGAAACAGAAACTTAAAACGTCAATTTCTCGAAATTACTTCAAGAAGACATATTTTCAACTTTTGATGCAGAATCAATATATATAAAAAGGGCTTCATAATTTTGAAATAAATTCTAAGTTTTGACAATTATTGGCGAAGATACAACCGTTTGAATTTAGAAACAGAAACTTAAAACGTCAATTTCTCGAAATTACTTCAAGAAGACATATTTTCAACTTTTGATGCAGAATCAATATATATAAAAAGGGCTTCATAATGTTGAAAGAAATTCTAACTTTTGACAATTATTGGCGAAGATACAACCGTTTGAATTTGGAAACAGAAACTTAAAATATTTTCAACTTTTGATGTAGAATCAATATATATAAAAAGGGCTTCATAATGTTGAAAGAAATTCTAACTTTTGACAATTATTGGCGAAGATACAACCGTTTGAATTTAGAAACAGAAACTTAAAACGTCAATTTCTCGAAATTACTTCAAGAAGACATATTTTCAACTTTTGATGCAGAATCAATATATATAAAAAGGGCTTCATAATGTTGAAAGAAATTCTAACTTTTGACAATTATTGGCGAAGATACAACCGTTTGAATTTAGAAACAGAAACTTAAAACGTCAATTTCTCGAAATTACTTCAAGAAGACATATTTTCAACTTTTGATGCAGAATCAATATATATAAAAAGGGCTTCATAATGTTGAAAGAAATTCTAACTTTTGACAATTATTGGCGAAGATACAACCGTTTGAATTTAGAAACAGAAACTTAAAACGTCAATTTCTCGAAATTACTTCAAGAAGACATATTTTCAACTTTTGATGCAGAATCAATATATATAAAAAGGGCTTCATAATGTTGAAAGAAATTCTAACTTTTGACAATTATTGGCGAAGATACAACCGTTTGAATTTAGAAACAGAAACTTAAAACGTCAATTTCTCGAAATTACTTCAAGAAGACATATTTTCAACTTTTGATGCAGAATCAATATATATAAAAAGGGCTTCATAATGTTGAAAGAAATTCTAACTTTTGACAATTATTGGCGAAGATACAACCGTTTGAATTTAGAAACAGAAACTTAAAACGTCAATTTCTCGAAATTACTTCAAGAAGACATATTTTCAACTTTTGATGCAGAATCAATATATATAAAAAGGGCTTCATAATTTTGAAAGAAATTCTAACTTTTGACAATTATTGGCGAAGATACAACCGTTTGAATTTAGAAACAGAAACTTAAAACGTCAATTTCTCGAAATTACTTCAAGAAGACATATTTTCAACTTTTGATGCAGAATCAATATATATAAAAAGGGCTTCATAATTTTGAAAGAAATTCTAACTTTTGACAATTATTGGCGAAGATACAACCGTTTGAATTTAGAAACAGAAACTTAAAACTCCAATTTTGAAATTACTTCAAGAAGACATATTTTCAACTTTTGATGCAGAATCAATATATATAAAAAGGGCTTCATAATGTTGAAAGAAATTCTAACTTTTGACAATTATTGGCGAAGATACAACCGTTTGAATTTAGAAAAATAAACTAAAAAAAAAAAATAAAAAAAAAAAAAAAAAAAAAAAAATTTTCAACTTTTGATGCAGATCAATATATATAAAAAGGGCTTCAAATGTTGAAAGAAATTCTAACTTTTGACAATTATTGGCGAAGATACAACCGTTTGAATTTAGAAACAGAAACTTAAAACGTCAATTTCTCGAAATTACTTCAAGAATACATATTTTCAACTTTTGATGCAGAATCAATATATATAAAAAGGGCTTCATAATGTTGAAAGAAATTCTAACTTTTGACAATTATTGGCGAAGATACAACCGTTTGAATTTAGAAACAGAAACTTAAAACGTCAATTTCTCGAAATTACTTCAAGAAGACATATTTTCAACTTTTGATGCAGAATCAATATATATAAAAAGGGCTTCATAATGTTGAAAGAAATTCTAACTTTTGACAATTATTGGCGAAGATACAACCGTTTGAATTTAGAAACAGAAACTTAAAACGTCAATTTCTCGAAATTACTTCAAGAAGACATATTTTCAACTTTTGATGCAGAATCAATATATATAAAAAGGGCTTCATAATTTTGAAAGAAATTCTAACTTTTGACAATTATTGGCGAAGATACAACCGTTTGAATTTAGAAACAGAAACTTAAAACGTCAATTTCTCGAAATTACTTCAAGAAGACATATTTTCAACTTTTGATGCAGAATCAATATATATAAAAAGGGCTTCATAATTTTGAAAGAAATTCTAACTTTTGACAATTATTGGCGAAGATACAACCGTTTGAATTTAGAAACAGAAACTTAAAACGTCAATTTCTCGAAATTACTTCAAGAAGACATATTTTCAACTTTTGATGCAGAATCAATATATATAAAAAGGGCTTCATAATTTTGAAAGAAATTCTAACTTTTGACAATTATTGGCGAAGATACAACCGTTTGAATTTAGAAACAGAAACTTAAAACGTCAATTTCTCGAAATTACTTCAAGAAGACATATTTTCAACTTTTGATGCAGAATCAATATATATAAAAAGGGCTTCATAATTTTGAAAGAAATTCTAACTTTTGACAATTATTGGCGAAGATACAACCGTTTGAATTTAGAAACAGAAACTTAAAACGTCAATTTCTCGAAATTACTTCAAGAAGACATATTTTCAACTTTTGATGCAGAATCAATATATATAAAAAGGGCTTCATAATTTTGAAAGAAATTCTAACTTTTGACAATTATTGGCGAAGATACAACCGTTTGAATTTAGAAACAGAAACTTAAAACGTCAATTTCTCGAAATTACTTCAAGAAGACATATTTTCAACTTTTGATGCAGAATCAATATATATAAAAAGGGCTTCATAATGTTGAAAGAAATTCTAACTTTTGACAATTATTGGCGAAGATACAACCATTTGAATTTGGAAACAGAAACTCAAAACGTCAATTTCTCGAATATACTTCAAGAATACATATTTTCAACTTTTGATGCAGAATCAATATATATAAAAAGGGCTTCATAATTTTGAAAGAAATTCTAACTTTTGACAATTATTGGCGAAGATACAACCGTTTGAATTTAGAAACAGAAACTTAAAACGTCAATTTCTCGAAATTACTTCAAGAAGACATATTTTCAACTTTTGATGCAGAATCAATATATATAAAAAGGGCTTCATAATGTTGAAAGAAATTCTAACTTGTGACAATTATTGGCGAAGATACAACCGTTTGAATTTAGAAACAGAAACTAAAAAAAAAAATTTTAAAAAAAAAAAAAAAAAAAAATTTTCAACTTTTGATGCAGAATCAATATATATAAAAAGGGCTTCATAATGTTGAAAGAAATTCTAACTTTTGACAATTATTGGCGAAGATACAACCGTTTGAATTTAGAAACAGAAACTTAAAACGTCAATTTCTCGAAATTACTTCAAGAAGACATATTTTCAACTTTTGATGCAGAATCAATATATATAAAAAGGGCTTCATAATGTTGAAAGAAATTCTAACTTTTGACAATTATTGGCGAAGATACAACCGTTTGAATTTAGAAACAGAAACTTAAAACGTTAATTTCTCGAAATTACTTCAAGAAGACATATTTTCAACTTTTGATGCAGAATCAATATATATAAAAAGGGCTTCATAATTTTGAAAGAAATTCTAACTTTTGACAATTATTGGCGAAGATACAACCGTTTGAATTTAGAAACAGAAACTTAAAACGTCAATTTCTCGAAATTACTCA
>JAEIFX010001226.1:0-12566 GCA_018904325.1 Drosophila murphyi
CCCTTTTTATATATATTGATTCTGCATCAAAAGTTGAAAATATGTCCTCTTGATGTAATTTCGAGAAATTTACGTTTTAAGTTTCTGTTTCTTAATTCAAACGGTTGTATCTTCGCCAATAATCGTCAAAAGTTAGAATTTCTTTCAACATTATGAAGCCCTTTTTATATATATTGATTCTGCATCAAAAGTTGAAAATATGTCTTCTTGATGTAATTTCGAGAAATTGACGTTTTAAGTTTTTGTTTCTAAATTCAAACGGTTGTATCTTCGCCAATAATTGTCAAATGTTAGAATTTCTTTCAACATTATGAAGCCCTTTTTATATATATTGATTCTGCATCAAAAGTTGAAAACATGTCTTCTTGAAGTAATTTCGAGAAATTGACGTTTTAAGTTTCTGTTTCTTAATTCAAACGGTTGTATCTTCGCCAATAATTGTCAAAAGTTAGAATTTCTTTCAACATTATGAAGCCCTTTTTATATATATTGATTCTGCATCAAAAGTTGAAATTATGTCTTCTTGAAGTAATTTCGAGAAATTTACGTTTTAAGTTTCTGTTTCTAAATTCAAACGGTTGTATCTTCGGCAATAATTGTCAAAAGTTAGAATTTCTTTCAACATTATGAAGCCCTTTTTATATATATTGATTCTGCATCAAAAGTTGAAAATATGTCTTCTTGATGTAATTTCGAGAAATTGACGTTTTAAGTTTCTGTTTCTAAATTCAAACGGTTGTATCTTCGCCAATAATTGTCAAAAGTTAGAATTTCTTTCAACATTATGAAGCCCTTTTTATATATATTGATTCTGCATCAAAAGTTGAAAATATAAATTCTTGAAGCATTTTCGAGAAATTGACGTTTTAAGTTTCTGTTTCTAAATTCAAACGGTTGTATCTTCGCCAATAATTGTCAAAAGTTAGAATTTCTTTCAACATTATTAAGCCCTTTTTATATATATTGATTCTGCATCAAAAGTTGAAAATATGTCTTCTGGAAGTAATTTGGAGAAATTGACGTTTTAAGTTTCTGTTTCTAAATTCAAACGGTTGTATCTTCACCAATAATTGTCAAAAGTTAGAATTTCTTTCAACATTATGAAGCCCTTTTTATATATATTGATTCTGCATCAAAAGTTGAAAATATGTCTTCTTGAAGCAATTTCGAGAAATTGACGTTTTAAGTTTCTGTTTCTAAATTCAAACGGTTGTATCTTCGCCAATAATTGTCAAATGTTAGAATTTCTTTCAACATTATGAAGCCCTTTTTATATATATTGATTCTCCATCAAAAGTTGAAAATATGTCTTCTTGAAGTAATTTCGAGATATTAACGTTTTAAGTTTCTGTTTCTAAATTCAAACGGTTGTATCTTCGCCAATAATTGTCAAAAGTTAGAATTTCTTTCAAAATTATGAAGCCTTTTTATATATATTGATTCTGCATCAAAAGTTGAAAATATGTCTTCTTGAAGTAATTTCGAGAAATTGACGTTTTAAGTTTCTGTTTCTAAATTCAAATGGTTGTATCTTCGCCAATAATTGTCAAAAGTTAGAATTTCTTTCAACATTATGAAGCCCTTTATATATATATTGATTCTGCATCAAAAGTTGAAAATATGTCTTCTTGAAGTAATTTCGAGAAATTGACGTTTTAAGTTTCTGTTTCTAAATTCAAACGGTTGTATCTTCGCCAATAATTGTCAAAAGTTAGAATTTCTTTCAACATTATGAAGCCCTTTTTATATATATTGATTCTGCATCAAAAGTTGAAAATATGTCTTCTTGAAGTAATTTCGAGAAATTGACGTTTTAAGTTTCTGTTTCTAAATTCAAACGGTCGTATCTTCGCCAATAATTGTCAAAAGTTAGAATTTCTTTCAACATTATGAAGCCCTTTTTATATATATTGATTCTGCATCAAAAGTTGAAAATATGTCTTCTTGAAGTAATTTCGAGAAATTGACGTTTTAAGTTTCTGTTTCTAAATTCAAACGGTTGCATCTTCGCCAATAATTGTCAAAAGTTAGAATTTCTTTCAACATTATGAAGCCCTTTTTATATATATTGATTCTGCATCAAAAGTTGAAAATATGTCTTCTTGAAGTAATTTCGAGAAATTGACGTTTTAAGTTTCTGTTTCTAAATTCAAACGGTTTTATCTTCGCCAATAATTGTCAAAAGTTAGAATTTCTTTCAAAATTATGAAGCCCTTTTTATATATATTGATTCTGCATCAAAAGTTGAAAATATGTCTTCTTGAAGTAATTTCGAGAAATTGACGTTTTAAGTTTCTGTTTCTAAATTCAAACGGTTGTATCTTCGCCAATAATTGTCAAAAGTTAGAATTTCTTTCAACATTATGAAGCCCTTTTTATATATATTGATTCTGCATCAAAAGTTGAAAATATGTCTTCTTGAAGTAATTTCGAGAAATTGACGTTTTAAGTTTCTGTTTCTAAATTCAAACGGTTGTATCTTCGCCAATAATTGTCAAAGTTAGAATTTCTTTCAACATTATGAAGCCCTTTTATATATATTGATTCTGCATCAAAAGTTGAAAATATGTCTTCTTGAAGTAATTTCGAGAAATTGACGTTTTAAGTTTCTGTTTCTAAATTCAAACGGTTGTATCTTCGCCAATAATTGTCAAAAGTTAGAATTTCTTTCAACATTATGAAGCCCTTTTTATATATATTGATTCTGCATCAAAAGTTGAAAATATGTCTTCTTGAAGTAATTTCGAGAAATTGACGTTTTAAGTTTCTGTTTCTAAATTCAAACGGTTGTATCTTCGCCAATAATTGTCAAAAGTTAGAATTTCTTTCAACATTATGAAGCCCTTTTTTATATATATTGATTCTGCATCAAAAGTTGAAAATATGTCTTCTTGAAGTAATTTCGAGAAATTGACGTTTTAAGTTTCTGTTTCTAAATTCAAACGGTTGTATCTTCGCCAATAATTGTCAAAAGTTAGAATTTCTTTCAACATTATGAAGCCCTTTTTATATATATTGATTCTGCATCAAAAGTTGAAAATATGTCTTCTTGAAGTAATTTCGAGAAATTGACGTTTTAAGTTTCTGTTTCTAAATTCAAACGGTTGTATCTTCGCCAATAATTGTCAAAAGTTAGAATTTTTTTCAACATTATGAAGCCCTTTTTATATATATTGATTCTGCATCAAAAGTTGAAAATATGTCTTCTTGAAGTAATTTCGAGAAATTGACGTTTTAAGTTTCTGTTTCTAAATTCAAACGGTTGTATCTTCGCCAATAATTGTCAAAAGTTAGAATTTCTTTCAACATTATGAAGCCCTTTTTATATATATTGATTCTGCATCAAAAGTTGAAAATATGTCTTCTTGAAGTAATTTCGAGAAATTGACGTTTTAAGTTTCTGTTTCTAAATTCAAACGGTTGTATCTTCGCCAATAATTGTCAAAAGTTAGAATTTCTTTCAACATTATGAAGCCCTTTTTTATATATATTGATTCTGCATCAAAAGTTGAAAATATGTCTTCTTGAAGTAATTTCGAGAAATTGACGTTTTAAGTTTCTGTTTCTAAATTCAAACGGTTGTATCTTCGCCAATAATTGTCAAAAGTTAGAATTTCTTCAAAATTATGAAGCCCTTTTTATATATATTGATTCTGCATCAAAAGTTGAAAATATGTCTTCTTGAAGTAATTTCGAGAAATTGACGTTTTAAGTTTCTGTTTCTAAATTCAAACGGTTGTATCTTCGCCAATAATTGTCAAAAGTTAGAATTTCTTTCAACATTATGAAGCCCTTTTTATATATATTGATTCTGCATCAAAAGTTGAAAATATGTCTTCTTGAAGTAATTTCGAGAAATTGACGTTTTAAGTTTCTGTTTCTAAATTCAAACGGTTGTATCTTCGCCAATAATTGTCAAAAGTTAGAATTTCTTTCAACATTATGAAGCCCTTTTTATATATATTGATTCTGCATCAAAAGTTGAGAATATGTCTTCTTGAAGTAATTTCGAGAAATTGACGTTTTAAGTTTCTGTTTCTAAATTCAAACGGTTGTATCTTCGCCAATAATTGTCAAAAGTTAGAATTTCTTTCAACATTATGAAGCCCTTTTTATATATATTGATTCTGCATCAAAAGTTGAAAATATGTCTTCTTGAAGTAATTTCGAGAAATTGACGTTTTAAGTTTCTGTTTCTAAATTCAAACGGTTGTATCTTCGCCAATAATTGTCAAAAGTTAGAATTTCTTCAAACATTATGAAGCCCTTTTTATATATATTGATTCTGCATCAAAAGTTGAAAATATGTCTTCTTGAAGTAATTTCGAGAAATTGACGTTTTAAGTTTCTGTTTCTAAATTCAAACGGTTGTATCTTCGCCAATAATTGTCAAAAGTTAGAATTTCTTTCAACATTATGAAGCCCTTTTTATATATATTGATTCTGCATCAAAAGTTGAAAATATGTCTTCTTGAAGTAATTTCGAGAAATTGACGTTTTAAGTTTCTGTTTTTAAATTCAAACGGTTGTATCTTCGCCAATAATTGTCAAAAGTTAGAATTTCTTTCAACATTATGAAGCCCTTTTTATATATATTGATTCTGCATCAAAAGTTGAAAATATGTCTTTTTGAAGTAATTTCGAGAAATTGACGTTTTAAGTTTCTGTTTCTAAATTCAAACGGTTGTATCTTCGCCAATAATTGTCAAAAGTTAGAATTTCTTTCAACATTATGAAGCCCTTTTTATATATATTGATTCTGCATCAAAAGTTGAAAATATGTCTTCTTGAAGTAATTTCGAGAAATTAACGTTTTAAGTTTCTGTTTCTAAATTCAAACGGTTGTATCTTCGCCAATAATTGTCAAAAGTTAGAATTTCTTTCAACATTATGAAGCCCTTTTTATATATATTGATTCTGCATCAAAAGTTGAAAATATGTCTTCTTGAAGTAATTTCGAGAAATTGACGTTTTAAGTTTCTGTTTCTAAATTCAAACGGTTGTATCTTCGCCAATAATTGTCAAAAGTTAGAATTTCTTTCAACATTATGAAGCCCTTTTTATATATATTGATTCTGCATCAAAAGTTGAAAATATGTCTTCTTGAAGTAATTTCGAGAAATTGACGTTTTAAGTTTCTGTTTCTAAATTCAAACGGTTGTATCTTCGCCAATAATTGTCAAAAGTTAGAATTTCTTTCAACATTATGAAGCCCTTTTTATATATATTGATTCTGCATCAAAAGTTGAAAATATGTCTTCTTGAAGTAATTTCGAGAAATTGACGTTTTAAGTTTCTGTTTCTAAATTCAAACGGTTGTATCTTCGCCAATAATTGTCAAAAGTTAGAATTTCTTTCAACATTATGAAGCCCTTTTTATATATATTGATTCTGCATCAAAAGTTGAAAATATGTCTTCTTGAAGTAATTTCGAGAAATTGACGTTTTAAGTTTCTGTTTCTAAATTCAAACGGTTGTATCTTCGCCAATAATTGTCAAAAGTTAGAATTTCTTTCAACATTATGAAGCCCTTTTTATATATATTGATTCTGCATCAAAAGTTGAAAATATGTCTTCTTGAAGTAATTTCGAGAAATTGACGTTTTAAGTTTCTGTTTCTAAATTCAAACGGTTGTATCTTCGCCAATAATTGTCAAAAGTTAGAATTTCTTTCAACATTATGAAGCCCTTTTTATATATATTGATTCTGCATCAAAAGTTGAAAATATGTCTTCTTGAAGTAATTTCGAGAAATTGACGTTTTAAGTTTCTGTTTCTAAATTCAAACGGTTGTATCTTCGCCAATAATTGTCAAAAGTTAGAATTTCTTTCAACATTATGAAGCCCTTTTTATATATATTGATTCTGCATCAAAAGTTGAAAATATGTCTTCTTGAAGTAATTTCGAGAAATTGACGTTTTAAGTTTCTGTTTCTAAATTCAAACGGTTGTATCTTCGCCAATAATTGTCAAAAGTTAGAATTTCTTTCAACATTATGAAGCCCTTTTTATATATATTGATTCTGCATCAAAAGTTGAAAATATGTCTTCTTGAAGTAATTTCGAGAAATTGACGTTTTAAGTTTCTGTTTCTAAATTCAAACGGTTGTATCTTCGCCAATAATTGTCAAAAGTTAGAATTTCTTTCAACATTATGAAGCCCTTTTTATATATATTGATTCTGCATCAAAAGTTGAAAATATGTCTTCTTGAAGTAATTTCGAGAAATTGACGTTTTAAGTTTCTGTTTCTAAATTCAAACGGTTGTATCTTCGCCAATAATTGTCAAAAGTTAGAATTTTTTCAACATTATGAAGCCCTTTTTATATATATTGATTCTGCATCAAAAGTTGAAAATATGTCTTCTTGAAGTAATTTCGAGAAATTGACGTTTTAAGTTTCTGTTTCTAAATTCAAACGGTTGTATCTTCGCCAATAATTGTCAAAAGTTAGAATTTCTTTCAACATTATGAAGCCCTTTTATATATATTGATTCTGCATCAAAAGTTGAAAATATGTCTTCTTGAAGTAATTTCGAGAAATTGACGTTTTAAGTTTCTGTTTCTAAATTCAAACGGTTGTATCTTCGCCAATAATTGTCAAAAGTTAGAATTTCTTTCAACATTATGAAGCCCTTTTTATATATATTGATTCTGCATCAAAAGTTGAAAATATGTCTTCTTGAAGTAATTTCGAGAAATTGACGTTTTAAGTTTCTGTTTCTAAATTCAAACGGTTGTATCTTCGCCAATAATTGTCAAAAGTTAGAATTTCTTTCAACATTATGAAGCCCTTTTTATATATATTGATTCTGCATCAAAAGTTGAAAATATGTCTTCTTGAAGTAATTTCGAGAAATTGACGTTTTAAGTTTCTGTTTCTAAATTCAAACGGTTGTATCTTCGCCAATAATTGTCAAAAGTTAGAATTTCTTTCAACATTATGAAGCCCTTTTTTATATATATTGATTCTGCATCAAAAGTTGAAAATATGTCTTCTTGAAGTAATTTCGAGAAATTGACGTTTTAAGTTTCTGTTTCTAAATTCAAACGGTTGTATCTTCGCCAATAATTGTCAAAAGTTAGAATTTCTTTCAACATTATGAAGCCCTTTATATATATTGATTCTGCATCAAAAGTTGAAAATATGTCTTCTTGAAGTAATTTCGAGAAATTGACGTTTTAAGTTTCTGTTTCTAAATTCAAACGGTTGTATCTTCGCCAATAATTGTCAAAAGTTAGAATTTCTTTCAACATTATGAAGCCCTTTTTATATATATTGATTCTGCATCAAAAGTTGAAAATATGTCTTCTTGAAGTAATTTCGAGAAATTGACGTTTTAAGTTTCTGTTTCTAAATTCAAACGGTTGTATCTTCGCCAATAATTGTCAAAAGTTAGAATTTCTTTCAACATTATGAAGCCCTTTTTATATATATTGATTCTGCATCAAAAGTTGAAAATATGTCTTCTTGAAGTAATTTCGAGAAATTGACGTTTTAAGTTTCTGTTTCTAAATTCAAACGGTTGTATCTTCGCCAATAATTGTCAAAAGTTAGAATTTCTTTCAACATTATGAAGCCCTTTTTATATATATTGATTCTGCATCAAAAGTTGAAAATATGTCTTCTTGAAGTAATTTCGAGAAATTGACGTTTTAAGTTTCTGTTTCTAAATTCAAACGGTTGTATCTTCGCCAATAATTGTCAAAAGTTAGAATTTCTTTCAACATTATGAAGCCCTTTTTATATATATTGATTCTGCATCAAAAGTTGAAAATATGTCTTCTTGAAGTAATTTCGAGAAATTGACGTTTTAAGTTTCTGTTTCTAAATTCAAACGGTTGTATCTTCGCCAATAATTGTCAAAAGTTAGAATTTCTTTCAACATTATGAAGCCCTTTTTATATATATTGATTCTGCATCAAAAGTTGAAAATATGTCTTCTTGAAGTAATTTCGAGAAATTGACGTTTTAAGTTTCTGTTTCTAAATTCAAACGGTTGTATCTTCGCCAATAATTGTCAAAAGTTAGAATTTCTTTCAACATTATGAAGCCCTTTTATATATATTGATTCTGCATCAAAAGTTGAAAATATGTCTTCTTGAAGTAATTTCGAGAAATTGACGTTTTAAGTTTCTGTTTCTAAATTCAAACGGTTGTATCTTCGCCAATAATTGTCAAAAGTTAGAATTTCTTTCAACATTATGAAGCCCTTTTTATATATATTGATTCTGCATCAAAAGTTGAAAATATGTCTTCTTGAAGTAATTTCGAGAAATTGACGTTTTAAGTTTCTGTTTCTAAATTCAAACGGTTGTATCTTCGCCAATAATTGTCAAAAGTTAGAATTTCTTTCAACATTATGAAGCCCTTTTATATATATTGATTCTGCATCAAAAGTTGAAAATATGTCTTCTTGAAGTAATTTCGAGAAATTGACGTTTTAAGTTTCTGTTTCTAAATTCAAACGGTTGTATCTTCGCCAATAATTGTCAAAAGTTAGAATTTCTTTCAACATTATGAAGCCCTTTTTATATATATTGATTCTGCATCAAAAGTTGAAAATATGTCTTCTTGAAGTAATTTCGAGAAATTGACGTTTTAAGTTTCTGTTTCTAAATTCAAACGGTTGTATCTTCGCCAATAATTGTCAAAAGTTAGAATTTCTTTCAACATTATGAAGCCCTTTTATATATATTGATTCTGCATCAAAAGTTGAAAATATGTCTTTTGAAGTAATTTCGAGAAATTGACGTTTTAAGTTTCTGTTTCCAAATTCAAACGGTTGTATCTTCGCCAATAATTGTCAAAAGTTAGAATTTCTTTCAACATTATGAAGCCCTTTTTATATATATTGATTCTGCATCAAAAGTTGAAAATATGTCTTTTTGAAGTAATTTCGAGAAATTAACGTTTTAAGTTTCTGTTTCTAAATTCAAACGGTTGTATCTTCGCCAATAATTGTCAAAAGTTAGAATTTCTTTCAACATTATGAAGCCCTTTTTATATATATTGATTCTGCATCAAAAGTTGAAAATATGTCTTCTTGAAGTAAATTCGAGAAATTGACGTTTTAAGTTTCTGTTTCCAAATTCAAATGGTTGTATCTTCGCCAATAATTGTCCAAAGTTAGAATTTCTTTCAACATTATGAAGCCCTTTTTATATATATTGATTCTGCATCAAAAGTTGAAAATATGTCTTTTTGAAGTAATTTCGAGAAATTGACGTTTTAAGTTTCTGTTTCTAAATTCAAACGGTTGTATCTTCGCCAATAATTGTCAAAAGTTAGAATTTCTTTCAACATTATGAAGCCCCTTTTATATATATTGATTCTGCATCAAAAGTTGAAAATATGTCTTCTTGAAGTAATTTCGAGAAATTGACGTTTTAAGTTTCTGTTTCTAAATTCAAACGGTTGTATCTTCGCCAATAATTGTCAAAAGTTAGAATTTCTTTCAACATTATGAAGCCCTTTTAATATATATTGATTCTGCATCAAAAGTTGAAAATATGTCTTCTTGAAGTAATTTCGAGAAATTGACGTTTTAAGTTTCTGTTTCCAAATTCAAACGGTTGTATCTTCGCCAATAATTGTCAAAAGTTAGAATTTCTTTCAACATTATGAAGCCCCTTTTATATATATTGATTCTGCATCAAAAGTTGAAAATATGTCTTCTTGAAGTAATTTCGAGAAATTGACGTTTTAAGTTTCTGTTTTTAAATTCAAATGGTTGTATCTTCGCCAATAATTGTCAAAAGTTAGAATTTCTTTCAACATTATGAAGCCCTTTTTATATATATTGATTCTGCATCAAAAGTTGAAAATATGTCTTTTTGAAGTAATTTCGAGAAATTGCGTTTTAAGTTTCTGTTTCTAAATTCAAACGGTTGTATCTTCGCCAATAATTGTCAAAAGTTAGAATTTCTTCAACATTATGAAGCCCTTTTATATATATATTGATTCTGCATCAAAAGTTGAAAATATGTATTTGTGAATTGTCCGAACTTGAAAAAGGTCAACTTCAGGAGAAACATTAAATTCGCAGATGAGCCCTTAAGTTTTTGATTCTCATTTGAAAATTGTACTGCGCAATAAATCGAAATTTACGTTTGAAGTTTCTGTTTCTACATTCAAACGGTTGTCCCCCAACAACTTCAAAATCAATTTCCTTTCAACATTATGAAGCCCTTTTAGATATATTGATTCTGCATCAAAAGTTGAAAATATGTCTTCTTGAAGTAATGTGGTCATGAGAAATTGACGTTTTAAGTTTCTGTTTTTAAATTCAAAGGTTGTATCTTCGCCAATAATTGTCAAAACAGAATTTCTTTCAACATTATGAAGGCCCCTTCTTATATATATTGATTCTGCATCTAAAGTTGATAATATGTCTTTTGAAATCAATTCGAGAAATTGACGTTTTAAGTTTCGTTTCCAACAACCAGGGTTGTACCTTCGCCAATAATTGTCAAAGACGCGAATTTCTTCAACATTATAGCCCTTTTATATATGATTGATTCTGCATCAAAAGTTGAAAATATGTAATATTTAATGTTATTTATTATCTGCCAAAACAGTTCTATGTTTATGTTTTTTAATTCAAACTGCCATTTTTGCCTTTCATAATTTTTTACAATTCGAATTTTTTTCAGCCTTATGAAGCCCTTTTTTTATATATTGACTCTGCATCAAAAGTTGAAACTAAGTATTTTTGAAATGAGATCGAGAAATTGATGTTTTCAGTTTCAGTTTCCACATTAAATCGGTTGTATGTTGGACAATAATTGTCCAAAGTCCGAATTTCTTCCAACATTATGAAGCCTTACTTATATATATTGATTCTGCATCAAAGTTGAAAATATGTATTTTTGAAATGAAATCGAGAACTAGACGTTTTAAGTTTCTGTTTTCAAATTCAAATGGTTTTATCTTCGCCATTAATTGTCCAAAGTCCGAATTTCTTCCAACATTATGAAGCCCTTTTTATATATATTGATTCTGCATCAAAAGTTGAAAATATTTATTCTTGAAATAAGATCGACCAATTGTCGTTTTATGTTTCTCTTTTCAAATTCAAACGGTTGTATCTTCGCCAATAATTGTCCAAAGTCCGAATTTCTTCCAATATTATGAAGCCCTTATCTTATATATATTGACTCTGCATCAAAAGTTGAGAAAATGTATTTTTGAAATGAAATCGAGAGGTTGTCGTTTTAGCGGTTTAAACGGTTGTCTCTTCGTCCATCATTAAAGTCCGAACTTTTTCATCTTCGGAAGCTATTTATCCAAAGTCCGAATTTCTTCAAAATGTTGAAACTATTTATTTTGAAATGGAAATTATAATTGTCGTTTTAAGTTTCTGTTTCCACATTAAATCGGTTTTATCTTTGCCAATAATTGTCCAAAGTCCGAATTTCTTCCAACATTATGAAGCCTTATTTATATATATTGTTGAAAATATGTATTCTTGAAATAAAATCGAGAAATTGACGCTTTATGTTTCCGATTTCAAATTCAAACGGTTGTATCTTCGCCAATAATTGTCTAAAGTCAGAATTTCTTCCAACATATATGAAGCCCTTTTATAAATATTGATTATGCATCAAAAGATGAGAAATATGTATTTTTGAGATGAAATCGAGAAATTTACGTTTTATGTATCTGTTTCCAAATTCAAACGGTTGTATTTTCGCTAATAATTGTCCAACGTCCGAATTTCTTCCCACAATATGAAGCCATATTTGCATATATTGATTCTGCATATAAAGTTGAAAATATGTATTCTTGAAATAAAATCGACAAATTGTCGTTTTTAGTTTGTGTTTTCCAAATTCAAATGGTTGTATCTTCGCCAGTAATTATCCAAAGTCCGAATTTCTTTCAACATTATGAAGCCCTTTTATATATATTGATCATGCATTAAAAGTTGAAAATATTTATTTTTGAAATTAAATCGAGAACCTGACGTTTTAAGTTTCTGTTCCCACCTTACGTTGGTTGTATCTTCGCCAATAATTGTCCAAATTCCGAATTTTTTCCAACATTATAAAGCCCTTTTAATATATATTGATTCTGCATCAAATTTTGAAAATACGTATTTTTGAAATGAAATCGAGAAATTGACGTATTATGTTTCTTTTTTTCAAATTCAAACGGTTGTATCTTCGCCAATAATTGTCCACGGTCAGAATTTCTTCCAACATTATGATGCCCTCTTAATATATATTGATTCGCATCAAAAGTTGAAAATATGTATTTTTGAAATGAAATCGAGAACTTCACGTTTTAAATTTCTGTTTCCACCTTACATCGGTTGTATCTTCGCCAATAATTGTCCAAACCCGAATTTCTTCCCACAATATGAAGCCTTAATTGCATATATTGATTCTGCATATAAAGTTGAAAATATGTATTTATGAAATAAAATCGACAAATTGTCGTTTTTAGTTTGTGTTTTCAAATTCAAATGGTTGTATCTTCGCCAGTAATTGTCCAAAGTCCGAATTTCTTTCAACATTATAAAGCCCTTTTTAATATATATTGATTCTGCATCAAATTTTGAA